>PVLC010008787.1:0-56798 GCA_004027655.1 Graphiurus murinus | reverse complement strand
TATCCCTCCATCCTGAAGCACTAGCCCTTCAAGCTAGAAGAGGCAGCGACTCTTATTCCCACTTTGCAGAGGAGAGAGTCGAGCCACATTCTCTTTTACCATCTGGTGGTAGAGCTCTCCTTGTAGCCCATGCTACCATGGCAGAACTCTGGAGCCTCGGTTCTCTTCCATTCTCAAAGTTCCTCTCCAAGCAACTACTCCCAGGCTCATTCTAGTCTGTGTTCAACCCATCTCGCTCCCCAGAGGGATGAGAGGGACACTCTCAAATGGACTCCGGCAGTGCCTCTCCTGATAGTAAGGAAAGGGGGCTGTCCAGTCCAGGCCAAGAAAGTCCCCTTCCCCTTCCAGGCCACTACTGCCTACTCCTCTGAACTCCAGAGCTTCCTGATCCTCCAAGTTCCACTCACAGATTTGGCTTCTAGTCTTCTTAGTGTTTGCCCTCTGTCCCCTCTGAAGCCTGTGGGGCTGTGAGAATGGGGCTGAACACCTGGTACTGAACAGATTAAAAGCTCAGATTGCTGCAGGGTTACAAGAACACTTGGCTTAGAAGAAGCCAGGCCAGGACACAGGCCCAGGCGATCCCTCTTCCTCTGCAGAAGGAGGAAACCTGAGATTAGATGGACAAAGGTTGGAACTCCAATGCCATGAAGGCTGAAAAGCAATCCATTTAATTGCAGGGGAGTTAGTTAAATTAATTGTATAAGAAGACAGACTCTTTTCTCCAGCATGGCCTATGCCCCTGCCCCAATGCACAGTTGTGGGGACATGTTATAAATATATCATACACTAATTTAGTAAACTGAGAATTATCTGAAACATCTCAGTGAAAAAAACTACAAATTTCTAATTAAAGGACCAGGAAAGGTACCTTCAAGCATGATCTACTAGGGTGTGTATAATCCAATAGAACAGACCCCTCTGCTTACTCAAGGAGTGATAGTGGGAAGTGATCTCAGATTCCAATTCTGCCATGGACTTTGGGGTCAAGAATCTTTCCAACCCGTAGATTCCTCACCTGCAACCTGAAGTTAATAACAGCTGCCTCTTGGGTTGCTGTGCCGAAGGATGAGGTCATATAAGAAACCAGAAAAGTATCCGGCACATAGTAGGTGATCAATAAGTGTTTTATTCCTTCTTTTCTTAAGCAAATTCTTTTTTTTTTTTTTGCAGTACTGGGGATTGAACTCAGGAGCATTCTACCTCCGAGCTATACCCCCCGCCCTATTTTTTAATTCTTTATTTTTGAAACAGGGTCTCACTAAGTTGCGGAGTGCCTCACTAGGTAGCTGAGGCTGGCCTCGAACACGGATCCTCCTGTCTCAGCCTCCCGAATGCTGGGATTACAAGCGTGCGCCACCACGCCCGGCTTCCTTAAGCAAATTCTTTAAATATAGTTCTAGCCACTCTGCAATGGGGCCTTCCTGAGATTAATTGCCTGGGTTTGGGAAAACTTCTGGCTGAGATAAAAGGGTCTCTAATGATTCTCATAGCACAGGATCTTTTAGTTGCTACCAAAGAAACTGTGCGCCAAATTGTAGCTCTGGGCAAGGAAGAGTTCCTGTTCTTGGGAGCGACTGTGCCCTCTCTTGTCCATCATCCCCCGCTGGAACTGAACTCTGTGCTTCCTTGCCAATATCACCCTCTGCCAAGTTTGACCTTCCAGCTCTGCTGGCCTAATGTTCTCACCCCCGGCTTCAGATTGTGCAAAAGATAATGGCTGCACACACACATCCCTCCTCCATGTGGACATGTCCAGCCATCCAAACATGTCACATATGTGAGGAAGACTGGGCCGGAATTTGGTAAACCTGGCATCTGACTCTGCATCCCCCAGCTCAGCCCGTGGGAAGACCCACTTCAGTCTCACAAAATATTAGGAAAGCTGCTTTTTCTAGAAGTGACAACAGGGAAGAGAGCCAAGGACAGTGCTGCTGGTAGGGGCTCTTAAAAGCCTGTGGCATTTTGATTTCCCGTTGGTGACTGCAACTAGGACCAACACATATGGCAAGTGGTAGGGTTCCCAGGACTTTGCAGACATCCTACCCACCTGTTGTAGAAAAGACACACTTCACAGCTGTTCCTGCCTGGGAGCTTCTCACGGTTTCCCCAGTCAGCAGCCCCTGTGCACATCTAAATTAGGTGGACTCTGGCATTTGGCTAAGCCCCACTCCAAGAGTTTATCTTTGGCCAGGTGAGAAAGGTCTGGGGCAATTCACTGGACTCAAGAAAGCCTCAATTTGCCACCTGACATCCACCCCTCCCCTTACTCTTCCAAAGAACTAGAGAAACAGAATGCCTTTATCTCCACCAGGAAATAAAAGGGTACCTTGCTGGGAAATTCCCCTACGGAAAAGAAATAACCAAGATAAACAACTCTATTACCTTTGGCTCAAGCTGGTGAAGGAAGTCTCTCAAGTTGGAACAGGAGCCGGGGCCAAGGCAGTGAGGAGAGATAATGCCCCGGCTCTGTCCTGCTACAACTTTCTTATCTTTATGGGAGTTCATTACTGCCCATGGCTTATTATCCCCATTGTTTTCCACTTTTAATACTCTTTGTCATATCCACTCCAAAATTAGAGTCTGTTAAAGTCAGCTAGGAAGTGGGAACTCAACTCTTCTCTTCTCTTCTCTTCTCTTCTCTTCTCTTCTCTTCTCTTCTCTTCTCTTCTCTTCCCTTCCCTTCTCTTCTCTTCTCTTCCCTTCCCTACCCTTCCCTTCCCTTCCCTTCTCCTCTAGGCTGCAGTTTGGGTCCTGAAGGTAGCTGCTGTCAGGCAGGGTCAGGGCCTCAACCTTCCCCAGCCCTGGGCTCTGTTCCTAGTAATGACAAAGTCCACACAGACTGCCTTAGATTCTCCTCTTTGTTTGCCAAGTCTCAGCAGGAAGGATTACAAAGACCATGGTATCTACATTCCTAACTTTCACCCCAGAACCGAGTCATGGGAAATCTTGGGCATCACTCAGCATCTCAAAATCTCAGTTTTCTTATCCATAAAGTGGTTGTAATTATATCTGTCTTGTTTCAAGGAAAGTTATAAAGTGCAAATGAATAGTATCAAAGATGGTATTTTGATAATCAATGACTCTACAAACATCAGGAATAAACACATATTTGGGGTGTGACACACTGCAATAGAGAGGTCAAGAGCATGAACTCTGGAATTAAAGTGGGTTAAAATCTTCCTCCCAGCCCCACTTTGTCCCTGTGACCTTGAAGAAAGTACTTAACTTTTAAGCTTTCATTTCCTTTGATATAAAATGTGGATAAAACTAGATTTTATGGTGTGCCCAATATTATATTTCGTGGACAGAAATACAGAAGAAATATTGCCAATGTCCCTATCCCAAGGTAACATGCAGCTTAGATCAGAAGGCAAAAGCTACTCAAAACTATTGAGAAATATTCAGCACTGTAGGACGATGAAACTTTGAGTAGTTATGGGAAAGGAGGAGCCATTCATTCATTCATTCATTCATTCATTCATCGGCAAGATTTATGTCAGTTGCTGGAGGCAGAAAACTAAATAGGTGTTATACAAACTGTGAAGTCAGTTAGTCTTAGAAGACAGAAACGCTTCATCTTGTGCTTCTTGTTTTGCAGCATCTCACACAGGAAGTCGGCCTAAGTGGCTGGCCGGCACAGAAGCCATCAGCTATGGCACTCTTCTTGTTCACCTGCCTGCTGGCTATCTTCCCAGGTGTGTCTGCCAGACCCCAACTCCTCAGGGCTCTACCCCCTTCATCCTACTGGCACATGGGATTCAGTTCCCTGGGGACACTGAAATCACACTCCTCCCCAGGGATGCCGCTCTCAAAATTCATACTCCTTCAAGAAGGAGGCACTGTTGAAAGACTGTTGGGATTGGTGAGCACCGGGAACCAGGGAAAGGAATGGCAATTCCTTATTTCAAGGCCAGTGGTCTGGTGAAAGGTCTTTTCTGGGGTCCAAAATACTTTGGCCTCAAACCAAGCATCTTTCTAAGTAACTACAGGATTTGGAGGAAACCAATTATCTTTTCTGGCTCTTAATATATTTATCTAGAAAAAAAAAGAGAGAAAGAAAATCAGGTGTTGTGGTATGTGCCTGTAATCTCTGTACTTGGGAGGCTGAGATAGGAGAATTGCAGATTTGAGGCCAGCCTCAGCAGTTTAGCGAGACCCTCTTTCAAAAAAAACTAAAATAAAAAGGGCTGAGGGTAGAGCTTAGAGGTAGAATACCCTGGGCTCAATCCCCAGTACCACAGAAATAAATATATATATATATGTATTTAATACATACACAGAAATTTTAAAAATCGCCTAAAGTATCTTTAGAAATACATGGGAATAAGAGAGAGCAAACCAAAAGTATAACCCCCTACAAAAGCAATGTTTAAAAATAAAAAACAACAAAGGACAGCATAAGTTTGTCATCTATTGTCCTTAAAAAGATTATCACTAATGAATTACAAATAGAATTTAATAATAACTAAGCAATCATTGTACTTAATGTAGCAATTATCTACCTTAGTATCTTGTAAATAATCCACAGAGGGCACATGTTTTAGGTAGAAAATTGCATCTCTTTGGAAGGTTGTCTGGATCCCTTCAGCAGACTTTATCCCCACCCCTTACCCTACCCCCCACCCAGACGCAGTATCTCAAAGCCTCTGTCTTCTGTCCCTACAGTGGTCTCCATGAAAAGTCCCATCTTTGGTCCTGAGGAAGTGAACAGTGTGACAGGTAATTCAGTGTCCATCAAGTGCTACTACCCAGACTCCTCTGTCAATCGGCATACCCGGAAGTACTGGTGCCGGCAGGGAGCCAGTGGCCGCTGCACAACCCTCATCTCCTCAGAGGGCTACATCTCCAAGGACTACCTAGGAAGAGCCAATCTCACCAACTTCCCAGAGGAGGGAGCGTTTGTGGTGAATATTGCCCAACTCAGCACGGATGACTCTGGACAGTACAAGTGTGGCCTGGGCATCAATAGCCGTGGGCTGTCTTTTGATGTGAGCCTGGAGGTCAGCCAGGGTAAGGATCAGGTTCTTTGGGCTTCTAGGGGAAGTAAGAGGGCATCAAAGCAGGTGCAAAGGGAGGGCCTGAGGAAGACCCCTGACAGGAAGAGGGTCCTGGCTAGGGGTGGGAAGACATCAAGACAAAGCTTTTTCATAATAAGATACAGGAAGGAGAGAGATGAGGCCTACCTGGGAGCAGTGTGACCCTAACTTTTTCAGGTCTATAACACTTCAGGACTTTTCTGAGAGCCTGGCAATTTCTCTCATATTTTTTGAAAGTAGGATTGAGGTAGGATAGAAGATATAAAGATAGGTAGAAAGGAGACATGAGGGACAAAACAAGAGTGGCCATGATTACAAGTCCAGATTCAAAGTTCACCTTCACATACTCTGATCACAAACAGCACAATTTAATCAGTTATTAGACCTTCTCCACAGGTCATCTGATTACTTCAACTGCGTGTTGTACCTTTGATCAATGTGACATCAATGTAGTACTGTTTTTTTGGTTTTTGTGGTACTGGGGATTGAACCCAGGGGCATTCTACCTCCGGACTAGGCCCCCAGTCCTATTTTTTATTCTTTGTTTTTAAACAGGGCCTCACTAAGTTGTGGAAGGCCTCACTAGGTAACTGAGGCTGGCTGCGAACCATGATCCTCTGGTCTCAGCCTTCCAAGTACTAGGATTACAAGCATGCAACACCATGCCCGGGGTCTGTAGTACTGTTTTTAAGTTCACAAACGAAAACAACAAAATACTCGGGTGGGGGGAATTATTAGATATATTTTAATCAAGAACAAAGAAGAAAACAACCTGTAATAGGTAATAATAACGCACAAATCCAGTGTCCAACACAAAGGAAAACTAAAAACATCCTCTTAGGTCATGTCCCCATACTACCCATTTTACACATATTATTATGTCTGGATAAGATGTAGCTAACACGTTCCTCTCCACAGTCTACCCTGTCCCTCACAGTGTGTACCTCTTTCCTTCTCTCAATCAAATCACTGTGACCATCCTTAAATTCCTTTCTGTGATGATGTCAAAAACCCTCATAGCCTGAGTCAAGGTCTACTACCCTTTAGGGGATCTCCTCAGGACCCTTGTCCCAGTAACAGGATAAGAGGTTTGTAAGCCTAAGGAGATAGAAAAGGAAGGAAAAGACATACAGAATTCTTAAATTCCTGATAGTAATGCACCCTTTAAATCAAAGCCTTAGTCCACCAAAAGGTTTCTTGTAAAATGAATATTCTTAGCCAGGTGTGGTGGCCCATGCCTGCAATACCAGTACTTGGGAGGCTGAGACAAGAGGATTGTAAGTTCAGCCTCAGCAACTTAGTGAGGCCCTCTGCAACTTATTGAGACCCTGTTTCAAAATAAAGAATAAAATAGGGCTGGGTGCATAGCTCAGAGGTGAAATGCCCCTGGGTTCAACTTCTATTACAAAAAAAAAGAAAAGAAGAGAAAAGAGTATTAATTTACCTGAGACCCACTGGTCTATCATAATTATTAGCATAAATTAAGTCTCAGTTCTTGACTAGAGATCAGGGTCCTGGAGTGAAGGGCCACTGAACAAGCTTGTTTCAAGGGAGAGAAAGAAAGAAAGAGGAAGAGAAAGAGAGACAGAGAGAGAGAGAGAGATGCTTTCTGACAAGAGCTCAACAGTGAGGACACTGTGAATTGCAAGGGAAACATCAAAGAGAAAGAACCTTAAGAGGAAATTTGGAGGGACTCTTAAACATACATCTTGCTCCTTTGGGATATGGTCTGTACACTATATAGAGAGGTCATCCCAATGGTGATGGACTCTTAAGAACTGAAGAGCACTGAGCTCACCCTATTTAGATACCTAGAAGAAAACTGTAGACCATGGGGATATAGGCTCTGAGTAAACACTAACAGAAACTCAGGTACTTCACCAGACAAGCCATTCCATGTTTGGTCTGCTGTAGTTTTTAGAAACATCTATTGCAATACAATGAAATCCACCACTCTGTACTTACATTCATTCTGTTCATTCCCACACATGTTAATCCAGGCACTTAACTACAAATAGGCATTGTGCTGGTCACAACAGGGCAGTTAAACATGAGGAAAATGTGCCTCTGCCCTCTCCCAGTGTGTGGAGAACATAATTAGCTCCATACTGGATTGGATATAGTGAATGATACAGATGTAAGTATGGAGGGTACAGAGGCAGGAAAGATTAGTGCCACTGGGGAAGGTTCGTGGAGAACAGCAGACAAGCTGGGCCTTGGATAATGGAGAGGAGGAAGAGGTCCTTCTGATCTTCACCCATCAAAGGAATGATGACCAGCACCTTTATAATAAAAGACAGGTTAACAAGAGAAAAACAAAAAATTCATTTAACCAAAGTTTTACATGCACCAGAGCCTTCAGAATGAAGACCCAAAGATACAGGGAAAGCCATCTGATTTTGTGCTTAGGTTTCATGAAGCAGGATGGTCATTAGAAAATGCAATATGGCAAATGGATATGAACTAATGACAGAAGACTTAGACAGAAGCCCAGAAAGACCTAACTGCTCAGGTCCTCCTTGGCTCCTTAGTTTTAGCATTTCTCCTTCCCAGATATGGGGCAGGACTCCTTGGGAATGAGAGGCTTACGACGTGCAAGGGTAGGTTAGAGAATTTCTTTATGAATAGCTCTTACACAAAAAGGTGGGGAAAGGGTTAGAGTAATATTTTTAGGTTTTATAGATAACTTTTGGGTAAAGGGGTCCTATTTTCTATGACCTATTTTGGAGAAGAAGGATTCTGGTTCCTATAGCTTACCTTTGGGGAAATTGAGGGGTGAGAATCAGGAGGGCAGGAGAAGGTCAGGAAGAAACTTTGCTTCTGAGAGGCCTTTGCTTTTGGGTATTATTTTCCAAGCCCCAACAGACATTCTGACAGTGTTTCTCTGCAGGGTAAGTCATGACAGGCTGTAGGACTCTCACTGGGAACAGCAAAGAGTCCCATGTTGCAAGAAAATGAACTCACAACTTGCTCCCTGCCCTTCATTCTGCAGGTTCTGGACTCTCAAATGACACTCATGTCTACACAGTAGATGTGGGCAGTACAGTGACCATTAACTGCCCTTTCAAGGCTGAGAATGCTCAGAAAATGAAATCTTTGTTCAAGATGACAGGCCAGAACAAGTTACTAGTCGTTGGCTCCAATAACTATGTGAACCCCAGCTACCTAGGCAGAGTACGCCTTGTCATTCAGGGTACCACCCAACGAGTGTTCAGCGTCATCATTAATCGTCTGAGGTCCAGTGATGCTGGGTTGTACCTCTGCCAGGCCGGGGAAGATTCTAGTGCTGACAAAAAGAATATTGACCTCCAGGTGCTAAAGCCTGAACCTGAGCTGGTTTATGGAGACCTGAGGGGCTCAGTGACCTTTGATTGCGCCCTGGGCCCGGAGGTGGCAAAAGTGCCCAAATTCCTGTGCCGGGAGAACAAAAAGGAAACCTGTGATGTGCTCATCAACACCCTGGGGACAAGGGACCCGGCCCTTGAGGGCAGGATCCTGCTCACTCCCAAAAACAATGGCCACATCAGCGTGCTGATCACCGGCCTGCGGAAGGAAGACGCAGGGCGCTATCTGTGCGGAGCCCACTCTGATGGTGTGTGGGAGGAAGGCTCGCCCATCCAGGCTTGGGAACTCTTCGTCAATGAGGGTAAGATCCTAAAGGAGGGGAGGGGAGGGGGTGCGGTGGGGCAGGTGAGAGACTAGCTTGGCTCCCTAAGTCTATTCACCAATATCCATCCATCAGCCAACCTCAGGAACCACTCACGGAGGATCCCTGAACTGAGTGCTATGTGAGCAGCAGTACAGGAGAGCTAGAAAATGCAGCAGCCTCTGTCTTGTGTTAGCTCCTAGCTATTCTCTTCTGTTATCAAAGTCCATTTGGTGGCTACCATTGGTTAACAATGAATAATGAGAACGAAGCTCCTGATTCAGGCAAGACTTACAGACTGTCTGGGTTTGGTATGGTGAGCCCTATTCCCTCCTATTCCATGGTAGGCCCTATTCCCTCCCCACACCCCAACCCCTAAGCAAGGCGATGCCTCATCCCACACGTTCACATGGAGAAGGACTGGCATATCTTGGTCTCAAAACTTCCCAGGAAGGCAATGCCCCAGCCTCTAAAGTTTCTACTCCTGCATTTCTTAGGGTTATTTGTTATTCAGTACAATCTGGCCCACTCTGCTACGCATGATAAAACAATTAAGTCCCTGCTCCTTCTCACCCTGAGCACCTGATGGAGTTGCCCTCAGGAGAAGCAGCACATTAGCATTTGTAGTTCCAAGACTCTGTCATTATGACTTTTCTTTAAGAGGCCTGTGTTCCATGCGCATGCTTTTTTTATTTCTAGCTCCGGGTCTTCATTACATTCTTCCACACCTTTAGTCACCCAGGGTTCTCTCTGGACCTCAGCATCAGCTGCTTGGAGAGTGGTTGTCCTTTTCTTTGCAATGCCTCTCAGGGTCCTTGACTATTAAAATTATCTGTTCTATATAATATATATGCATATATATTTTTTTGTGTGTATGTAGTACTGGGAATTGAACCCAGGGGCATTCTACCTCTGAGCTACACTCCCAGCCCCACCCCTTTTTTTAATTCTGAAATAGGGTCTTACTAGGTTGCTGAGGGCCTCACTAAGTTGCTGAGGCCAGTCTCAAACCTGCAATCTTCCTGTCTCAGCCGTCTCAAGTACTGTGATTATAGGCATGCACCAGTATGCCTGGCTTATAGTTTACATTTTAAATCATACCCATTCTACATATATTTACTTAATTTAGATATAATCTATTAGGCCCTTTTTGTAAGATTAGCTAAGAAACAGAAAAACTTCCATTCTCTGCTAGAATAAGGTAAGTGATATCCAGACTGGTGGTGAAAAGCACTGGAGTCTGGTTCTTGTATTTGTAGCTGTAGGCTCTGTGACATGAGGGAAGTCTTTTTCATTTTCTAAGGAGGGTGAGGTGACTTGTCCAAGCTTCACTCTCCACTATAGTGGAGACCATGGGGAGGTGCCTGCTCGGATGTGCAAACTGTTCCTGTGCTACTGTCTGCTCATACCATCTCTGCTTGTGCTTCCAGAGACCCTGATCCCCTCTACCCCCTCTGTGGTGAAGGGCGTGGTAGGAGGCTCTGTGGCTGTGGTCTGCCCCTATGACCGGAAGGAGAGCAACAGCATCAAGTACTGGTGTCGCTGGGAGGGATCTCAGAATGGCCACTGTCCACTGCTGGTGGGGAGCGAGGGACAGGTTCAGGAACAGTACGAGGGCAGAGTGACACTGTTCGAAGAGCCTGGCAATGGTACCTACACCGTCATACTCAACCAGCTCACCACCCAGGATGCCGGCTTCTACTGGTGTCTCACCAGTGGTAATGCCCGCTGGAGGACCACAACAGAGCTCAAGATTGTTGAAGGTAACAGTTAACTTGGGGTGAAGGGGAAGGGAGGAAGCTCCAAACCCACTCTGGTCAGCAGCACTCTCATCCTTCAGGCTCTTTTCCCTCATCTCACCTACACCCTGATGTGTGGATGGGGACAGTCCTCAGGAAACAGCCTACCTGTCCCAAGGTCACAGTTCTGTACCTGTGTCCCCATGGTCTTCCAATCACTACATATGGCACCTCTTAATATCAGGAACATTGGCCTCTTTTGCGGTAGGCAGGTGTCACCTGAAGTACAGTACCGAGGATGGCTCTTGTATTGAATCTAGAAGAAAAGGAATAGTAAGGGAAGAAAACTGAAATTGGTGAGCAAAGTTCTAGTATCTAGGATAGACTCTGGACTGATATTGGTGGGCACCGATAATAATTATTACATTAGCAACCACTCTGTTCCTATGTGTTCAGCATAATGTGCTTATTTACAATGCTATCCAAAGAGGAAATGTGGACAAAGGTTGCCACCATAGTCACTGCCTTGTAACATCTCCAAGTGCCAACATCTGTGCCTATTTCTGTCTCCTTCCCTGCTCCAGGAAACTCAAGCCTCAAGGTACCTGGGAGTGTGTCAGCCGTGCTGGGAGGGACCCTCAAGCTCCCATGCCACTTCCCTTGCAAATTCTACTCCTATGAGAAATACTGGTGCAAGTGGAGCAATGGGGGCTGCCGGACCTTGCCCAGCCAAGATGAAGGCCCCAGCCAGGCCTTTGTGAACTGTGACCAGAACAGCCGACTCATCTCCATGACCCTGAGCCCAGTCACCAAGGCCCATGAGGGATGGTACTGGTGCGGGGTGAAACAGGGCCACCGCTATGGAGAGACTGCAGCTGTCTATGTCGCAGTTGAGGAGACGGCAGCGGGTGAGTTTCCAAGGGTAGGACCTGCACCCCATGGAACCCCAAGGGAGGACTCTTCAAAGGCCCCTGCCTAGCAACTTCTCAGCCAGGGGTGGCCCCCTAGGTCTGGCTATAATAGGCTGGGATGGGGGAGCAGCAATGTAGTTGGGAGTCCTCCAAAAAGGGCATCCCTAATAAACATAAAAACTAAGTAAAAATAGTGGGCTTGCTATTGAACTTCAGTATCTAGAAATCTTCTTTATTTAGAACTCTTTTATATGTGGGAATTTGAGTCACTATCATATGCCTCCCACCCTCTGCCAAGGCCTGCTCTCAAAAGAGGGCCAGAAGCCAGGCGTGGTGGCACACACTTGTAATCCCAGTACTTGGGAGGCTGAGACTGGAGGATCTGGGTTCACCGCCAGCCTCAGATACTTAGTGAGGCTCTCTGCAAATTAAGTGACACCCTGTTTCAAAATAAAAATTACAAAATAGGACTGGAGGTGTAACTCGGAGGTAGAATGCCCCTGGGTTCAATCCCCAGTACCGAAAAAAAAAAAAAAAAAAAAAAAAAAAAAAAAAAAAAAAAAAAAAAAAAAAAACCAAAAAAAAAAAAAAAACGAGAGAGAGAGAGAGAGCGCCAGATACCTTCATTTCTAAGATCTGATCCAGTCAAGAAAATTATGGCATGAGACTAAGAGTATAGCTCAGTAGTAGAGCATATGCATGGCATGTGTAAGGCCCTGGGTTCAATTCTTAGTACCATAGAAAATTAAGACAACTTCATCTAATAGGTTTGCATTTCCAGCCTCTTTTGAGATGCCTTAGTCTGATGAGGGTATTTTTAGTTCCTCTACAAATCCCATTGTGTCTGGGTCCAACCAGTCTGGCTTAGTGAGGGTTCCCTTGCCAAGTTACCACCAGGAGGCAATACTGTCACAGTCAATCTAGCAATCAAGAAGCCTGGAGCAGGGTTTCAATGCTGCAAAAAAACCTCCCAGTACCCAAGTGTTGAATCAGCCCTTACTCACAACTGGATCTATGACATGAAGCCTTGAAGAAGGAAATGAATTTGGTAGCAATGGAGCAGAGACCATCTGTGGTGAGCTAGAGAAAGCCATCCCTCCTCTGCTCCTAATGTCATCCCAGGTTCCAGCCCACCAGCCTTGAGCTCTAACCCTGACCCTCTGACCCCTGAAGAAGCCTCACCACTCAGACTCTAACCTCCAGGAGTAAGAACATGGAGAAAACCCATAACCCAGCCCTTGTTCTGTTCTGCTGCAGAGTCCCGGGATGTCAGCCCAGCACATGCAAATCCTGCTCCTAAGGTAAAGGTGGTGGAGCCCAGTGTCAGGAAGATTGAGAGCAAAGTCATTCCGGAACTCAAACCTGTGTTAGAGGAAAGTGTGTTAGAGGAAAGTGTGATAGAGGGAAAGAAAGTCCAGGAGAAAGGAGCATCTGCAGACACTGGCAGGTGAGGAAACATTGGGGGTCCCCAGAGAACACCTCAGAGCTGAGGGCCTGAGGCTGGGTCACCAGGTCCAAGGAGCACCCCACGCAACCCCAAGGGAGGACTCTTCAAAGGCCACGGGGACAGCCCTACTACCTCTGCTTGTGCATGGGGTGGGGGGTCCCCTGGTGTCCTCAGCCCCCTCCCATGGCTGGGGTGGTATTTACACTTTGGTTCAAGCTCCCAGGCCGGGAAAGCAGAGAAGGCTCCATCCTTGCCTTGCTGGGCCTGGGAAGGACAGAACTAGGCAGCTGTGTCAGGAGGGCAGAGTGCACACATCAGAAGGAATACTAGCTGGGGCCAGCCTGCCAGCATATCCTGGGGCCTCGAGTCTCCCTTCCGATGAGGACTGACTTGAACCTTCTTCCAGCTCTGAGGGACAAGGCAGGAGCTCCACTGTGCTGCTGTCCACCCTGGTGCCCCTGGGCCTGGTGCTGACACTGGGGGGCGTGGCTGTGTGGGTGGCCAGAGTCCGGCACCGGAAGAACGTGGGTGAGTCCTGAGGACGCTCTGCCCCCACCCCGCCTCGAGCTGTCAGTCTTAGCTCAGGGGCCCACAGTCCCCTCCTTCCCATGGGCTCACACAAAGGATTCTGGGAAAATGAGTGGAGTGGGGGAAATGAGCCTGTATACCCTCAAAACTTAATTAAGTGCTGCTATCCAGACACTATCTCTGGAAGGCCATCTTCGATTGTTCAGGGTTTGAGTTCAGAGGCAGAGTTGCCCGGAGGTCAGGATGTGGGAGACCTGGGCTTCCACTTGCTTTGACTACTACTTGGCTGTGTGATTTTGCCACATCTTATTTCATGCCTCAGTTTCCTCATGGTTCTAGACAGGATGATCATAACCACCTCATGGGGGGTGATGTAAGAGCAAAACGGGGTGCTGTGCACTGAGTCACAGAGTGGCAATGGCCCATTGGCCAGGGATCATGCAGTTCTGGTTATGCATGGAGAGGGACCCAGGTCGTTTTTCCCTTCTGCTTTTGGTTGGAGGCAGAGGTGAGCATCCACAGCCCAGCCCCTGGCTGTCCCTTGGGCTGCAGCAGATCTACCCAGAGGGGGTGGCTGGTCTCCTCTGCCCTACCCTATCCCTACACCAACTTCTTTTTCTTCTGGACAGACCGGGTTTCAATTAGAAGCTACAGGACGGACATTAGCATGTCAGACTTCGAGAACTCCAAGGATTTTAGTGGCCATGACAACATGGGAGCCTCTCCAGTCTCTCAAGAGACAGTCCTGGAAGGAAAAGTTGGTACGTCACCAGAAAATACTTGACTCCTGGGCGGCAAGAACTGGACCTGACCCTGAGTTCAGGGTAGAAATAGCTGTTAGTGAGGGCTAATGACATTCTCTCTATATACAGAGGTTGTGACCACCACTGAGAGCACCGCAGACCCCAAAGAACCCAAGAAGGCAAAAAGGGTAAGTGGAAAAGGGAGAAGGAGGTCCCGCTTATGTGACAAGGAATTGCAGCATGAAGGATTACAGTTAGAGTTCAGGACAATGGCATTTCTGCATGGGAGCTGACCCCAGAATAGGAAAGATGGTGTGAACAGTATTCAGGAGGACTTTCGGAAGGAGACACATAGCTTCCTGGTTGGGGGTGTTGATGTGAATGAAGCTGAAGAAGGCTGGGAGCTGTAAACCTGTAGGAGGAAGGGAAGCTAGGAGGTGAGGAAGGCAAGTGTGTGGAAGACGTGGTCACAGCTGGGTGTGGGAGTGTATTCTAGTACTTGGGAGGCTGAGACAAGAGGATCACAGGTTCATAGCCAGCCTAAGCAACTTAGCAAGACTCTCTGCAACTTAGTGAGACCCTGTTTCAAAATAAAATAAAATAGGGCTAGAAGTGTAGCTCAGAGTAGATTACCCCTGAGTTCTATTCCCAGTACCACAAAAAAAAAATTGTAAAAAGGGGTGAGGGGTATAGGTTGGAGGTAGAATGCCTCTGGGTTCAATCCTCAGTACCACCACCAAAAAAAATTCTGGTCACAGATGGGAAGATCACATGTCAAACACTCGGGTTGGGTGGCGCTCTTCCAGGGCTGTGGAACCCCTCCACTTCCCACAGGCCACCCATCTTCCCTTGAGGGTTGCTCAGGACCACTCCTTTCAGGAAACTTGATAGTCACTAGGTGGTCCAGCCAACCCCAAGTGAGTGCTTCAGTGCGAGAAACCCCACCAAAGGCTACTCCTGCCTTGGGGTTACTTGTAAATCCCTCTACCTCATGGTTCCCTAGCCTCCCTAGAAGATGCCATCTGGCTTGTAACCCTGAGGTATGGATTCTGTTTATCATACCTACCTTCTTAATATCAGCAGAGACCTTGGCATTCAGCACAGTTAGGAGATACAGCTAGTCCTAGAGACAGCCTTCCCTGCAGCCTGGTGGTGCTGAAAAGCTACCTCTATGGGCTGGTGGAGAAAGAAAACCACAAGCCACCATGGCCAATGCCAGCCTAGGCCACCTTGCCCGTGGACTGTGTGGCCTAGCTTCCGGGGACAGGCCCAGGCAACAGAGGTTGTTCCACCCCACATGTCGGAAGGAGGTAGTGAGACAGAGGGAGATATTTTTAGAGACTGCAACTTTCCATTTTGCAAAATTAGTCCCTCTTGTTGTGCACAGGGCTGGACTGAGAACAGGGGGTCACGCAAGTGTGTGTTACTTGGGCCAAGATGATGAATCCAGTGTATTGAGTGCATCTCTTCCCTCCTGATTCCCTCCCACTGACGCCTCTCCTGTTGTCCCCTTAGTCATCCAAGGAGGAAGCGGACATGGCCTACTCAGCCTTCCTGCTCCAGTCTGGCAGCATAGCTGCCCAGGTCCAGGACGGCCCCAAGGAAGCCTAGGCAGTGCCAGCCGCTGCCCCCTCGCCTTCGACAATCACCTTCAGAATCACGTTGATCCTCTGCCTGCACTCACCCCTCCCCCACCTAGCCTTTCCCTATCTGTCCTCAGAAGTGTGCTGGTCCCCTCCTTAGTCGCATTGAAGCCTATCCTGAATTGTCCCTGCTGGGGGCGGGGAGGCATAAGAAGTCCCTACCTCTAGCAGGGACTATAGCCATTGAGAGAATCTAAGGTATAGAGAAGGATCCAGGTCTTAGGAGGGTCTCTAAAAGAAGAACCAGGGCAGGGGGCTCATTTCAAGAAGGAGAATCATTTGGAGCCTTTCTGCATCCATATGAAGGGATTTCCGTGGGATTTTTCTCTCTGGTTTATCTCTTTCTCCCTTCCTTTCTCTCTTCTTTCCTTCATTCAAAGGGCATATTTGAATACTTACTAGAATCCAGGCACCCTGCTACATACAGGGATAGATATGACAGGAACCCAGCTCACAGCCTTTCTGTAAACACCACTGGTGGCCCAGGTTCCTTTCAGTGTGTGTCCACTCACTAAGATCTGTTGTTCTCAGCAGGTTCACCCACCCCTGCCCTTGTTGGATGACATCATCAAATGCCTGGAGTCCTAAGGCAAGCATGCAAGTCATCATAAACACACATTTTTACCATTTCTCAAGTAACAACAGTGAAGTCCTGAGAGGAGAAGAGTTTTTCTCCAGGGCACCTAGTGAAATAAACTAGTACTAACCAGAGTTGGTATCTCTTGTCCAGGGATCTTTTAACAAGAGCTAAAATAGGGGTCCATTGGAGGCAGTTTTAGAACTAGGAGGAAGAGGAGGAGGAGAGAGAGAAGTGTAAATGGAGACTGATCTTTCCCAGGCTTCACCTGCAAAGAAGATAACCCTTTCCCTTCCAGTCACTCACCTGGAGCTCAAGTAACTGACCAACATAATCCCTTGTATTTGAAGAGTTCCAGGTGGAAGGGAAGAGGAGAGGGTGTTTGAAGGTGCCAGGGAGGGGCCGATCTCCCAAGAACTAAAGTTGAAGGTTTGTTTCCCTTTGAGATCTGTACTTCAACCGGTCTACAAGCTGTCACTTGCTAACAAATCAGAATTGTGACTTAATTAATAAAGACTGTGATTGCAACCAAGGATGCTTGGTCTGCATTTTTTCCCTATATTTATAATTTCCCAGATAACTCTTTCAGAGCATTGTGCTTGGGTTCTACTTTTAGGTACCCTAGGACACGTGTCTAAATCAACAGGCTCCCCCCACCTCCACGGCTGGGCAGAAAAGGGCTAGATAGTGCGTGAACATGAGACCAAGATTGCCTACAATAAATAATTGTCTTGGGGATTGGGGATGCACAAGACCCTGGGTTCAATTCCCAGTACTACAAAAAAAGGAGGGTTTTGTATCCAGTAGTCAAGACCCTAAAGTAGAATAAACTGAAAGCAACTAGGACCAGTGTTATAAACAAACAAAAGACAACTTTGCAGATGGGCATACACACAGAGAGTGGATATAAGATGGAGGCCAATGGCCCCAACTGGCTATGAAACTAAAACATAGCCAACCAGCTACATAAGCCAAGGATCTCTACAGCCTCACTTTCAAAGCTGATAAAGAAGTCATCTGTGTGCTGAGGTATAGCTCAGTAGCTCAGTAGTAGAGCTTTTGCCTAGCATGCACAAGATCCTAGGTTCCATTTCCAGCAAAACAAAGAAAAGAAAGGCTGCTAATCCATTCCCCTTCAAGCTAAACATCTTTGCCACAGATATAGGAATGTGAATATTCTAAAATCGAGAGTTTTACTGATGAATCACATTAAAATCCACTAAAAATTCCCATATATTTGGGATTTTATATTATTTATTTGTGTGTGTGTGTGTGTGTGTGTGTGTGTGTGTGTGTGTGTGTTGAGAATTGAACCCAGGGGCATTCTGTCTCAGAGCTACACCCCAGCCCTATTTTTTGTTCTTTATTTTGAAACAAAGTCCCATTAAGTTGCGGAGAACCTTGCTAAGTAGTGAGGCTGGCCCGGAACCTGCAATCCTCTTGCCTCAGCCTCCAAAGTACTGGGATTACAGGCATGCACCACCACACCCGGCTTATATTTGGGTTTTTAACCCTAGAACATGAATAGGAATATGGGCATATAGGAAAGAAATCTTAGTCATCAAAATTCTACACTGGTTGTTAGAAAAAATTCATAGTTAGGCTTACATGAAGGTCACTGTTCCCAGGCCCCAGAGTACGTCTAGCCATTGAGTCCCTTGTCCTTTTGTGCATTTCAGCCTGTCATACTCCTGGGACTAGGTGAACTGGGGGAACACAGGAGCCCATGAATCAGAGAGGAGGTCAAAGTCACATGGAAAAAGGAGACGAGAAGAAGGAGAGTAAACTGCACAGTTTCACTGGGGGCCAGTGCTCTCTTGGGCCCCATTCTAGAGACCCTGGGGCTATGTCTCAAAGCAGAGACTGGACAGGTCGAGGTGTGGGAGTTGTGACCCTCCAGTCACCTCCCACCTGGCAGTGCTCAGATCCCTAATTCTTGCTCTTAACACCTTGTGATGTTTTTGAGGGTTTTGTTTGGGTCACACATGTGGGAATCTCTCCTGTCCGCTTTCATCTGCACATCTCCAGCACTGCCTGGCCCAGCCGCTGTGCAGCCCAGTCCAGATCCTCACAGACATTCACAGATGTCACACATGCACACAGCACACGCTATATAATGCACACTCACACATCACACCACACATGCACACACTACATTGCACTCATAGCCGTGTACCATACACTCACACATCACACAGCACACATTATACACTTATGCATCACACACACACTACAGCACACTGCACATTCCCACACCACACCCCACACACATCTACACTCACAGCCACACACATCACAGTCACTTATTCACATTCTGCCTCTCTCTCCTTGCATCTCTGAGGCATCCTAGCTCTCCGGCCAAGCATACAGCACAGCTGGCTGCACACTAGCCCTCAGGGCATTGGGAAGGGCCCTCTAAGTAGGAAGGGACCTACTTAGATCCCAACTGGAAATTCTGGTGGCCAGTCTTCCAAGCAGGGGCCCCAGGATGCCCTCTGACCTCTAGGCTCATTTGCTGAAGGAAGACATCACAACTACAGCTACCCAGAGCCAGTAGAGACCCAGCGAGGGGTGAGGCGGGGCAGCAGCCCACCCACACACGCTTCCTCTGCACCTGCTCCGAGCCTCACACCAACCTCCACTGCAGAAGTTGTTGTTTGTTTTGGAGAGCATGTGACAAATCTGGTGTGCATGCGGGGGTGAGTGGAGTAAGGCGTGGTATGCTCACAACCACTGGGGAGCCTGGAGACTCCATCAGCCGCCTCCTCCGTTACACGGTGTGGGGAAGAGCCTGCAGCCTCCACAGACACGCATGAGAGGCTGCGGTGCCTGGCTGTGGGAACCCAGGTCTGTAAATAAAACATCCAAGAACAAAGCCCTGGGAATGCTCTGATAAGTAATGGCCTGCACACCTCCACTTTAAAGGGCTCTTAAAGCACTTTCACGTCTGTGGTTTCCGCCGGGCATCATAAAAGATGGGTGAGGTGGACAGGACAGGGAGCATCTTTTGTACTGAAGATAGGTCTAAAGCAAATGAGTCCAGCTCAGGAGTTCATTAATCTACATAAAGCACAGAGGCCCCACCAAGAAAAAGTGCCAGGGCAAAGAGAAATCAGGCCTGCTGATTGCTAACAGTCTTGAGAACTTCCTAGAGGCCCTTCGAACACAAGTACCCTTTCTCAACCAACACAATGTGTTTTCTCAACTCCTGACTTCCGCTGTGGTTTGCTGGTTTTATCTTTTTTTTTTCCCCCCTAAGTCTAGTTAGCAAACAAGACAGATTGTCATTTCCTCATTTTCAAGCCTCTGCCCCCCAAGGGAACCAGAAACCCTTTGAAGCTCCTGATTGTGAAGAGCTCTCTGGTCAGCAGTGGGTCTCTGTGCCCTCCTCCCACCCAGGGACTCTCGGATGGGATCTTGCTCTGGACAGAACCATGGACCTCTGGCTTTGGTCACTGTACTTTCTGCCAGGTAAGTGCAATGGGGAAACACTTTAAACTTTTGGTGAAGTGGCCACAGGCAATCAATTGCCAGGCATCTCTAGCTCTGATGTTCCTGGATGTATTTAGTTGCAAGTAAGTACCCAGGGCAGAAAAGGATGGAGGCTGCAGGAGGCTCTGAAGGCCCTCCACAGTCCCTGCTACTGCTTCTCTCTCCATGCCAGACGCTTCTGTTTGGGTCAGGTGTTAACTCTTAAGGGCCAAAAGTATCCCTTCTCTAGACATATTCACCTATAATATGGGATCTTGCAGCAAGTGCCTCCAAAGTTCTTTCTTCTTACCTCTATATTCTCTTTCTTTTCTATTAATTATTTTTGTCAGTGTATTCTAATTCTGCATATTAATTGTGATATATTTGTACATGTACATAACATAATTTAGTCAATTTCATTTCCCAGTATGTCCCCTTTCTTCTTCTTTAGATCATTTTCATTCCTGAATTTCCAACTTTTAATTCTAAATAATTCCCTAATTCATTCAACAGACCCAATCTACTTCCTGAATTCCATATCTTAGTTTACAACTGTCTCCTGGAAACCCCCCACTTCAATATCCCACTAAGATCTGTAATGCAGTTTGTCTAACACCTTACCTCAAACTCTTCACTGGTCACCATCCAAGCCAGAAGTTCCACCTGTCATAAGTATCTCTAACATCAACCCCCCAAATGCCAGAATGACTGTTTACCACCTCTTTCCATTTATCCACAACCAGACTTCGGTCCGACCAATGACCAATTTGTGTAGTTTCTAGATCCATGTTTACCAGGATGAAAAGCAATGGCGGTCTTTACTAGGGAGGTGACAGAGGAAATGGAAAGGGATACAACACAGTCATCCCTCAACCGTCTTTCCCACTTCCTTCAACTCAGCCTTCATAGAAGTCCAGGCAAATTTTCCTACAACTTGACTCTAATCATAGGCTTGCCCTTCCCCCAAAATTCAACAACTCCCACTGCCTACTGACTTAGATACTCACTCCACTGCATTTCCCTCCAAACAGGACTCCTCCTTGAACAAACACTATACATTCCTGCCAACAGGCCCTGCTCATGCTAGCCCTCCTGCAGGAACATCCTCCTTTTCACCTTCACCTTTGTGAGTTCCTCAAAGTTCATATCAGAATCCACTTCCTTTCTATAGACTTTCCTGAACTCCCTCTTCTGAACTGATTACATTCATACTGTGGTTCAGTGTGTTTCTCTTATTTGGTTTATTAAATGATAATCTTGAGAGCCAAAATGCTTTCTTATTCACACTTACTTTCTTTGTGATTATTCACAATTTCTTTCCTTTTTGAATAGGGAAAAACTCAAATATTTGTTGCACCAAAGACTGAAAAGTCTTAAACCCCAGGAGCATTCTACCTACCTCTGAGCTATATCCCCAGCCCTATTTTATTTTATTTTATTTTATTTTATTTTATTTTATTTTATTTTATTTTTTACTACAAAACAGGGTCTCACTAAGTTGCTGAGAGTCTCGTTAAGTTGCTGAGGCTGGCTTCAACCTGCAATCCTCTTGTCTCGGCCTCCCAACTACTGGGATTACAGGTGTGCATCACTACCCCCAACAGCAATGGAGTTTTGATGGAATGTCAGACATGCTGAGAGGTAGTGGAAAATATGTGTGCACAATGGATGGTTATCTAAACTTAGAAAAGGAAGAAGGGATGGGTGGGGAGCGGAAGATTTACGATGCAAAGTGTGCCTAAATTGTACCACCACAGATGGCCCTGAACACATTACCATTCTAGCTGGACCAAAGGGTCCCTCCCTTCTCCTGCCAGGTCAGAGTGAGAAGTGTGCAGGCCCAGGAGGATGTGCCCACCCCAAGACCACACTTACTCCTCTTCCAGAACTGGAATTTCCTGTCCAAATGACTCTGGACCCACTTTTTTTTTTTTTTTTTGCGGTAGTAGGGATTGAACTCAGGGGTATTCTACCTCCGAGCTACACCCTCAGCCCTATTTTTTATTCTTTATTTTGAAACAGGGTCTCACTAAGTTGTGGAGTGCCTCACTAGGTAGCTGAGTTTGGCAGCGAACCCGGATCCTCTGGTCTCAGCCTCCCGAGTGCTGGGATTACAAGCGTGTGCCACCACACCCGGATGGAGCCACTTTCAATGGCTATGCAAACTTCTCTCCTGGGTCTTCATCTTGAGGATGACCCCTGACCTATGAGAGTAGCCACAAGTGGCTATTTGGGAAGGGGTGGAGGAGGGGATACTGTATCTGCAAGCTGTGGTATCTGCTATGTATATTCCAGGAGCTTTCTGGTGTGGGCAGGAACCAGGGGTGAAAAGAGAAGGAATGTGGGCCAGAGACTGGGGCAGGACATTTGGAGCCATTTTTCCCTACATAACTATATTTATTTATTTATTTATTTATTTATTTATTTATTTATTTATTTATTTATTTATTTATTGTGGTACTGGGGATTGAACCCAGGGGCATTCTACCTCCAAGATACACCCCCAGACCTATTTTTTTTTCTTTATTTGGAAACAGGGTATCACTAAGTTGCAGAAGACCTCACTAAGTTACTGAAGCTGGCAGCAAACCTGCAATCCTCCTGTCTCAGCCTCCCTGCAGAACTATATTTTAAAATGGACATCTAAGGAATATATGTGACTTTGTCAAGATAGAAGAATACAAAATATTTTATTCAAGTGTTTGATGGCTTGGTTTGGGTAGTCTTTGGGCCTTTATTTGTAATCCTGCCCTGGTTTCTACACATATTGGCGTGGGCCTGGTCCACAGAGCCCAGTGCATGTGGGACAAGCTGTAGACCACAGTGAGTTGAGAAGTTCCATCATAAACCGAGGCAGTAACACAGGGCATAGGCTTTCAAATATGTGTTACCTTTTGACCCCTAAGAATAATAACCTACCTATATACATTTAATGTTGTGATGCAGTATGTTCACACACACACACACACACACACACACACACACACACACACACACACACAAACACACCCTGAAAGTCATTCTTGATTCATTCATGTGAGTTTTGGGCTTTAGCAGTTGGACAGATGGTAGTACTAGTTTTCAAGATGGAAAGAGTCTATGAAAGAACGGGTTTGGTAAGAGAAAGCAGTAGTTCTCTTTTTCCACTTGTAGGTTTGATATCATCTTAGAGATTAAAGGGGAGTCCAAGTGGAGATATCAGAAAGGCAAGTCTGGAACTCAGAGATATATTTTTAGGTCCTATTTGTATAGGGTTGGCATGAACATCCACTGGAGTAAATGAGCTAGTATGGGGAGAAAGGAAAGGAGGACAGAGAATGATCAGGCCAAGTGCCAGACCCTGGACCAGCCCAGCTTGAGAGGTGGGTGGAGAAGGACAGGTAAGAAAGGAGCCAGACCGGGAGCAGCCGTGATAAGTCAGTGTCAGGGAGGCCCAGAGGAGTGTTCTGAGGTGAGAGGGTTCGGCTCTTCCAAATGCTGCTGAAAGGAAGAGAAAAATGAAGACAAATAAGTGGCCATCAAATAGAGCAAGCGGGACAGCCGGGGTGAACTCAATGAGAAAAGTTTTGGTGGAATGTTAGAGGCAGAATTCTGACAGGAGTGGATTGTAGGAAAATTGGAGGTGTGCAAGTGAATTTGACAAAGCATTTGAGAAGGAGAGCAGAGAAGTGAGGAGGCAGATGGAAGGGAGATAAGGGTCAACTGCGTGGTTTTTAAAGGTAGCGTTATCAGAGTCCGTGTATGATCCTGTGACAGCACTAACAGAAGGAGAAACTGATGTTGCACGCAGAGCAAAAGGATCCTTGCGCATGGGAGTTCTGAATGGCGTAGGAACGGTAGACTCAGGATGCTGATGGAAGGACTGATCTCTGAAAGGACCTTTTCTTTTCTTTTTTTTTTTTTTTTTACTAGTTTTTTTTTAAATTTTTATTTTATTTTTTTTTAAAATTGGTGCACTGTAATCATACATCTTTTTTAGGTACAAGCTGAAAAAAGCATACATGCACACATTTCTCATTTAACCCAGCACAAAGGACAGGCAGTCAGCCTGCATACACCTAAGCTATGTAAATGAAGTAGGAAGCAAGCTGAGTGTGGTGGTGCATGCCTGTAATCCCAGTACTTGGGAGAACCACAAATTCCAGGCCAGCCTCAGCAACTTTGTGATACCCTGTTTCAAAATAAATAGGGCTGGGGATGTAGCTCAGAGATAGGATTCCCCTGAGTTCAATCCTCACTACCAAAAAGGAGGAGGAGGAAGAGGAGGGCAGGGGGAGTGAGTGGGATGTTTCTCATCCTTTTTAAAAGATTTCAAAACTCCCATGCCATGCCCCCTTTGACAAACTTCAAAATCTCAGACCAGCTCTCCTCTTCCAAACATTCTGCTCTGATTGAGTTGATCAGGCCCTCATCTCCTCTCCCACCTAGAAAATCACCAGAGTCTGTCTCCAGAGTATCCCAGACACCAAGATCTATGGACCTTTATCTCATTTTGCACTGTGAAAATTATATCGTATTTTCCATGTTTCAAACATGTATTTATATCCAATTATATATTGAGAGTCACTTCTTAAACCAGTCTCTCCCCCTCCCCTACCATTACTACTAAAAATCAAGTCACAATTTAGTGATTACTGTCACTTACTTAGTAACCTTTCTGAAATATTAATATTAAACAGATTGGTCCCTTTAGATACTTTCTTCCTCAGAATAATTTTTAAGATAGTTATATAGCCCAAGATTGCAGAAATGTAGGGGCATCCAGGACATTCATTCGAAATGCAGATTCCTAGCCCCACCTAGACAGTTAATCACCATGCCTACATCCTCATCTAAGTGAGTTCTCCTTGGCCGGCTCTTATTCACACTGTGCTATTTTAGAATCCTAAGCCAGGAGACTATATCTCTTTTTTTCTCTGCTTGGGAAATTTGCTTTTTTAAGTCTTGGATGTAGGGTAGGGGTTACAATGATCTCCAAACTAGCTGGTTACTTTTCCTGGAATCTGTTTTTTTTTTTTTTTTTTTACATCACCAGCCAGAACTTTCTGGTTGACCAGAGCTCAGTGTACCCGGCTTTCCTTGGGCTTCATCCATTAGGCATGTGCACAATGATGACCCAGGTGAGCAGACCAGGGATTTATTAGATGCTCCACCCTGAGCAGAACGACCACTGGAAGTGACTGCATAGACGATGACCCCATCTTGCTCTGTCTTGTCTCTGCCCCACTTTATGACATCTTGCTCATGGGAAAGCAGCCTCCACGCCTTGCTTCTAGCCAGGTCAGACTCATTCAAAAACATTCATGGGTTTCTACCCTCGGTGCTCAGTTTTCCACACAGGTGTGAGCCGTCTAGACACACAGAGTGATTCCCCCACCCCCTCCACTGGGCCTTTGTCTTTGAGACATTCCAATTGTGAGGCTGCTGCATGACTCAGTTTCCAGTATGTTTAAAGCAGTGTTGAGTTGGCACGAGGATTCCTTGGGGAGCTCGTGTTTCTGGCTGGGCCCTCTGCCTCTCCTACCACGTTATCATCAGCTACATTTTTCAATCTCAAGGTGCTGCCATAAATGCTTGCTTCCCAGCCCCTGTCTGCCCTCCCCTGACCCTCATTTCTATTCCATGGTTGTTTCCACTTCTTTACCTTGTCCACATTCTTCCCTCTACCTGGAACATGCTAATCCAGTACCCTCAAGCCCTGGCCGTTCCTTGACTCCAATTTGACTGACCTTGGAGCTATTTTGAATGCATGGTTTGGGTGATAAATCTCCCTAAATAGAAGACTTCTCTGCTCATGGTCATGCCATAGTCTCTAACATCCCCACCTTTATGGGGACTTGCATCTGGAAGACTCTCTTTTCCTCCACCACAGCCCTCCAGCCTCACTCCATCACACACACACACACACACACACACACTTTACCTTATGCAATCTCTTGCCAGAAATATGCAGACATTCATTGAAACCCAACTGGGATCCAATTGGCAGTTAATCATCTACAGACTTACCCGCTTCTGGCTAAATTGCATTGCCCTGCCTTTTCTTACCCAAAGCATTAGGTTTTTTATGTCAGGGACTTGCAACCCAGGCCTTTTATACCTCCCTGCTCTGTGTCCTTGCTTTTCCTCCTATGTGTCCTCTACCTCAGTGACAAGCAGCATCATTCCCATTGGCCCTCCATGCCCCTTCCTTCAGGTCATCATTTCTTCCAAAAAGCCTTCTTCCAACTACGCCATCCCTTCCCCACCCCACAACAGCCTGGATTCGGTGCCTCTGCTTGTGCCTTTCAAGGAACCCTGTGCTATGTCAAGGGACTTATCACTGGCTGTCTGTTGGTATCACTCACTAAATAATTTCATCTGCCAGGGAGGGATGCACAGGAAAGACGTTCAGAAAACACTTATTGGATGATTTAATATAGATGGAATAAATGATTGGCTAGACGGACCTGGACAAAACAAAAATGGAGAGGAAAGCCTGCTGCCATGCCTTCCAGCCCCATGTTGAAGTTACATAGAGGGGTGGTATGCATGTCATTTGAGGCCATCATAGGCATATTATTTCCCCTTGCAGTGGGTGTTGTGATTTTGACTGTATTCTCAGGGGCGTGGTGTCTGGGTCTTTATGAGTGTGAGTTTGGTGAGGAGTCTGGGCTGGGGCTGAGAGCTAGGTTAAGCCCAGGGCATAGAGATGGGGATGGGCATAGAAATGGCCCATGCTTATGAATAAGGTTGGGCTTGGTAGGAAGCTGAGGCTGAAGCTAGCAGCTGGCTGAGGCTAGACTAATGACATGGGTGGAGCTGGTTCTGGGGGTGAGTGTGAGGCTGGGCTGGGGTTGGAGAGAGAGCCAGAGTTGGGGATGTGGCTGGGGTTGGGATATAGCTCAGGATGGGGCTTCCTCTGCATTAACTTCCTCTCCTACAGTATCTGGGGCTCTGAAGATCCTCCCAGAAGTAGAGCTGGATGGAGAATTGGGCGGATCTGTTACAATCCAGTGCCCGCTTCCTGAAATACACGTGAGGATGTATCTGTGCCGGCAGATGGCTGAATCTGGAATGTGTGCTACGGTGGTGTCCAATACATTTATCAAGAAGGAATACAAGAACCGAATCACTCTGAAGCAGTCCTCAGACAAGAACCTGTTCCTTGTGGTGATTAAAAAGCTGACCAAAAGTGATGATGGAGTCTATGCCTGTGGGGTGGGCATGCACACAGACCGGGGAAAGACCCAGAAAGTCACCCTGAACATCCACAGTGGTAGGTGCTCCAGTGCTTGCAGTCTTAGCCCACCCAGAAAGCCTTTCTACTCAGGAAGACTCACAAGCATCTAACTGTAGCTGTCCCCAGAATTCTATGCTATTGTCATACTGGCCAACCCAGTAACAATTGGGACCCACGTGGTTGAACTTCATAGTTGATTAACCTCCTGGCCCTAGGAATGTCTATTCACAGTGGATGAAAGAAATACGATAGATGCTGCCCTTGTGTTCCCCATCCTACCCGGCACATCAGGGGAGAGGAGACATGAGATTGAGCACAGACTCTGAGACTTGAGGAAACTGGTAGCAAAGGACATAATTGTCCTGTGTAATTGTGCCATGAGAAATATCAGAGATGAATATAAAAGAAAGACACTCATTTATCAATCCATATTTATAGGCCAACTTTGTAACTATCTGGTTTGGTCCTTTATTTCTTATGAATCCTGTCTTTCTCCTTTTCTCTAGCAACTTCCTACATATATGCAGCACCAATTCAGCAGCCTACAATCCCAAGAGTGTCTGGTGGTTTTGCAGGGAAGTTTGGCTGGGCTAGGAGGAAAGAGCATTTCTGTCAGGGAAGCCCTAATCCCAGTTCCTGTCCTGCACCTTTCAGAGAACCTTCCCTTTTCCCCTCACTACCGTCCACGGTGGCTGAGCCAGCTTCTACTTATACCAATCGACCTTCCCCAGGCCTCAGTCTTCCCCCTAGAGACTACCAACATATTCCTCTTGTCTCCAATAGAGTATGATCCATTCTGGGAAGAAGAGCTGATATCTGAGCCTCCAAAATGGTTTCCTGAATTTCTGCACCCGCAGATACCAGACTGGTTCCCGATGGATGCATATGCCAGTTCTTCTGAATCGCTACCCAAAGGTCAGTCCACAAAAGCAGGAGTGGGAGAGGTGAAGGGGGTGCCAAGGCATTGTGAAATGAAGTAGGGGTGTGTGTCCAGCTTACAGAGTGGCTGGAAAAGCATAGCTGAGTCTCAAGTGTGTGTTTTTTGGCCTTGAAAGCGGGTACCTCGCAGAGATCTGCCTCCCATATCCTCCTAGCCTATATCCTGCAACTAGGACACCAAGCTGCAGTTGCAATACTTACATATAACCACTAGGTGGCATCACAAACAATAACGTCTGTGCTCCATTCACAAAATCTAGCTCTTTTATGAATGACTGCTGAAACCAAGACTGGGCAGTCCTTTCCCAGTTGGAGGTCATCATGCCTCCTGCTACCCACAGGGCTGTGTTTTACCTGCAAGCATCTAGTTTTTTTTTTTTTTTAACAACTCTCTTTTTCAATTAAAAGATAAATGATTATCACGTTAACAATGCTTTCACATTTCAGTATCATTTTCCTTTTTTAAAAGCATTTGACATACATTGCCTTCATATCTTCACATATACGCTATGAGGTAGATACACTAGTGGAACATTATTATACTAGGCGGTACTGCTGAGCACTGATAGGGGGTAGTGTAACTGGGCAGGTCTGATGGTTGGGACTGATAGGTGTGTGATAGGGGAAAATAAATGAGCACACAAATACAGCACAAGGCAGAATGGGAATGCAACTATAACCCAGGCTTCTTCCTGCTCAGTGGAGGTCAAGCTCTTCCTAAGAAGTCAGGGAAGGCTTCCTAGAGAAAATGGCATTTGAAGGTGTTTAGGTGTAGATTTGATTGTTTGTGTATAGAAGGCACCCTGTAACAGCACTTTGGGCCATGAGGACTGCAGGAACAGAGATATCTAGGCAAAGGGTAAGAGGGTATTGAGGAAGAAGATAGTGACCCAATCCCTCTGTAGACTAGTGAGTACAATATACATGGAAGGTCCCCTTTTCCTGTCCTCTCTTTGCAGTTACTACACCAGCTCAAAGGACCGAGGCTCCTACAAGCTACCACCCTTCCCCCACTACTCTAACGACTCACAGTCCTCAAGTTTCCAGAACTTCTTCAGTTGCAGCAGCCAAGCCCCCCACCCTTCTGCCATCCTCCGCAGCCTCAAAGACCTCAGCTCAGGAGGGGCTGCTTGAGCCGCAGGGCGCCAGCTACAACCACCGGTCCTGGCTACACAGGCAGAGGTAAGAGGCCTCCACTTTCAGCAGTAGACTAGAACCCCAACAACGTAGGGCAGAATTAAGGGATCCACTGAAATCTTCCTGCAACATCTGTCTTAGCGACCCATCTTAGCTTTGTCTCCAAAATGCCAGTGTGAAACATACTACCTCTGAATATAGCGCACTCACGCTAGTCCCATTAACAAAAATACTCTTGTCAGTGCCCCAGTATTGACCTTGTTAAAAGAAGTGAGATTCAAGTCCTTTAATCATTCAGATTCATTCAATTTTGTTTTGATGAGGAAGAACTAAATGAGAATAAAATTAGCCATTAAACTACTTAATGTTAAAAAATACTTTGACTTGTTTCCTTTTACCTTTTATTTTGTATGTGTGTGTATGTGGTACTGGGGATGGAACCCAGGGGCCTCATACTTTTGGGCTATACCCCCAAACCTATTTTATTTTTTATTTGGAAACCTGTGATCCTGAGCCACTTGTCTCAGCCTCCCAAGTACAGGAATTACAAGCATGTGCCACCATGCCTGGCTTTACCTTTTTTCTTTTTCTTTTCTTTCTTTCTTTCTTTTTTTTTTTTTTTGGTACTAGAGATTAAAACCAGAAGGATTCTACCTCTGGGCTACATCCACCCCCCCCACGCCCCACTCCACCCTATTTTATTTTGAATCAGAACCTTACTAAATTGCTGAGTGTCTCCTAGCTGAGTTACTGAGGCTGGTCTAGAACCAGAAATCATCCTGTCTCAGCCTCCCAAATACTAAGATTACAGGAATATGCCACTATGATGAACTTCCTTTACCTTTCTAAATTTTAAATTTAGAAATTTTAAATTACACATATGACATATTGTTAGTGGACAGCACAGGCCTAAAAGCTGGAGTGTAGTCAACCACAAGGTGGCAGCATTGTAGCAGGTGGCAAAGAAAATCCATAATACTTGCAATAATTATTTGTGCTAAGCACACACAAACATGTTAGTAAAGAAAGGGACCACCAACACTTTTAGATTCTATAAATAGGGAAACTGAGGCCACGAGTTAAGTGGTTTCAAATAGAACCAGGACTTCTGATTCTTAGTTTGGTAAGTCACACCAAACTACCAGTGGAGAAGAAAGCATGTAAATTTAATCAAAACTTTCTTAGTCTCAACCATGTGTCATGCACTATACCTGTCCTGAGAGTGCAAAAAAAAAAAAAAATGAAAACATGAGATACCCAGGTCTAATGAGTGACTGCAGTAAGACTTGTAACAGGCATGAACACAAGAACTAGGAACACAATGCACGAAAAGATCAAGGCTGGCTTACCATGAGTGGAAAAGGGAAGAGGACTCAAGCACTGGCCCTTTCAGAAAAGAAGGAATTCAAGATGTAGAGAAAATGGAAGGACCTTTCGAGCAGAAGGAACACTCTAAGAAAAGTGTCCTCTTTTCCACAGTTACAAGTAACTAGCTCACTTAACATTTGCAGTAATCGTGTGAGTAAACCAAGGTGCAGAGTGTTGGGAGAATTGGCATTTGTTGAATCCCGTCATAGGTCAGGTGCATTAAACTTTTTATTCCTGCTATTTTTGTTTCATTTTCCTAACATTTTTGTGAAATAGAACTAAACCCATTTATGGGGAACTAAGGCCCAAGAGAAGCTAGGAGACTTGTTCAGGGTCACACATCCAGTTAAAGATCTGAATTCGAAGCCAAGTTTCCTGACTATATAGTCAAATTTCTCTTGGGGGATTGGGAAGAATTCTGTTGACAAAGGACAAGTCTGTGTGTCGCCTTCAAAAATGCTGGCCACACAGAGACAGTGCTTCTTTAAACCTGTCTCCCTTACTAACTGTGTCTCCCTTTCCTTCCCTCTCTAGAGCATTCGACCATGACTTGCAATCTGGGAGGGAAGACCACGGATTTCATATCCTGATCCCAACCGCCCTGGGCCTCCTCCTGCTGGCCCTGCTGGGGCTCCTGGTAAAAAGAGCCATTCAAAGGAGGAAAGGTGAGCAGCTGGACGTGGCTTCCTGCCCAGGTGGGAGAGCTGAGCTACCCAAAGCGTCCAGGGCGTTCAGACCTCTGCTGGAACTTCTAGGGAAATCACATGAGCAGCCTGGGGTGTAGGGAGGCAGGATGGGAGGCAATGTACTTGGGGGGGGGGGGACTTGGAGGATGGCCTAGGTAGGCCCTTCGGTTTCCAGCGCAGGACAAGGCGGTGAACATCTTCACGCGTGGCCAAGCATCCAGGAAGGGACGGCCTTCAGTTTGGGGAGGAAAGGAAAGTGTGGGCACGCGCCTCTGATGCTATTTTCTTCTCTCACTCTCTCTCCCTCCTGACTCCCGAGAAGCCTTTACCAGGCGGGTCCGCCGCTTGGCGATAAGGATGCGTGTCCTGGAAGCCTCCCGGCGGCCTCGATCGCAGGGGCCCGGCGTGGCGCAGAGGCTACGCTCGCAGAACAACGTCTACAGCGCCTGCCCGTGGCGCGCTCGGGGGCCGGAGGCCGCGGGTGAGGAGACGCTGATAGAGAATGGGTGACCGCGGGAGGAGGAGAAGGAGCGCGGGCGGGCGCTGAGGGTGCACCCCACACTTGGCTCGGGAGAAGCCGGGAGCGCAGGATTCCCGCAGAGCAGGGCAGGGAGGGGGCGGGGCTGGATCCTGACCACGCCCTCCCTCAGCACCCGGTTTCTGTTCCCTTTAGGCCTAGGACAGACTCCACAAGCGCATCCTGGAGCGAGGACGGCGCCCACCGCCCCGCCCCAGGTAAGCTCCGCCCCTCCCCAGAGGGACAGCTGCGATCCGAACCTGCGGCCGCAGCCCACTGCGTGGACCAGAGTGCTATTTCTGGAGCTGCTCCATAGCTCCAGGGCGCGGGTATTCATCCCGGCTTCTCAGCTGGAATACAAGTTATGTCCGTTCCCTTCCTTGATGGTGTCCGGGGACTAACCCCCCAGGAATTGTAGTAGCCTTAGTTACCTGGCTGCTAGCTGAACGTTTCTCACTGGCTGAATGGATACTGGATGCCTGGGGCTTAGTAAAGAATGACAGGTGGTAGCCCTAAGATACCTGAAGGACTTAAACGGGGAAGGGATTACCTTGCTGAGGGATCCTAAGGGGGTGGACACTGCTAACCAGTTTCACCTTAAAGCGAGGGAGATCTTTCTAGTAAACTCTTAGGATGAGAAGAGGCAGTTTACACATCACAGGAGAAGGTAAGACTTAAGCTAGAGGGTGACTTGGCAGAGAGGCAGCCAAGATTTTACACCTCCAGTGAAGAGGATTCAAAATCTAGGAATGGACCTAGAAATTTCAAGTTTCCATCAGGAAAAAAGGCCTTTAAGCTATTTATCTTTGTTTTCTCACATTAAGAAAATATTCTAGGCCAAGTGTGGTAGTGCACACCTGTAATCCCAATTCTTGGGAGGCTAAGACAGGAGGATCCCAAGTTCGAAGCCAGCCTCAGCAACCTAGCAAGGCTCTCAGCAATTTAGTGAGCTCTCAGCAACTTTGCAAGGCTCCCAGCAACTACTTAGTGAGACCCTGTTTCCAAATAAAACATAAAATAGGGCTGGGGGTGTGGCTGGGAGGTAGAATTGCCCCCTGGGTTCAACCCCAGCGCCATAAAAAAAAAAAAACAAAGAAAAGAAAATATTTATTCCCTGAGGTAAATATAGTAGCTAAAACACTGGTTTCAGTGTCCAAAAATAAAACCAAGCATGGCAAATATCAACGTTTTAATTAGAGTATAGACTAAGCTAATACAACAGACCCCAAACAGTGCTCAGGAGGCAGAATCCTGCTCTCCTCTCAAGTAAAGGCTCAGAGGCAGAGGGGATGGCCTGAGCCAGGAAGTCTTTCAAGGGACTTTTGGCTCCACCATCCCCTGGGATGGTACTGGTCCTAGTCAATACTCAGTCTCCAATACCATATCTATACTCCAGCCCACAAGAAAGAAGAAAGTGAAAGCTGCTTCTTTAAGAACACGGCCCCGAAGTTCCACACACCCTTCCACTCCCACCCTATTGGCCATGACTTAGCCGAGCCGCAACACCCACCTTCAAGGGAGGCTGTGAAATGTAGCTCCTGGCCAGCAATCCTGTGGCTTGCTAGAAAAGAGAGCTTGACACCAGCTCTGCCGCAGTCACCACCAGCTTCTCCAGCTTGGCCAGTTACCCACCCCTGCCCGAGAAGGCTCGCCGCAGCCTTGGGAGAGCCCAGCGGTGCCCACCTGCCCATTCGCCAGCCTTTTCCCCTGGAGCTGCCCTGTGACCACACATACCTCTCCTGGACCACACCTTTCTAAAAGAATTCCCCATCTCCCTACTTGAGACTCTCACTCCCACTATTAGGGGCAAAAGCTCACACAATCTGTGATAGAGCAAATTTACAACAATATGAATATGCTTAATGGCTGATTATTTGAGCTTCATAGGGAGCATTTTCATTTTTTAAGCCAAATGGATTAATTTCAAATGGTCAACTCTGTAACAGGCAGTGGGAGTTTGTGTGTGTGTGGGGGGGTACATGCTGAGCAAATGTTCTGCTACTAAGCTATGCCCCCATCACCCTCCCTTTTTTTGTTTTTTAATTTTTGTGTTTTTTGTTTGTTTGTTTGTTTTTTAATTTTGAGATAGGGTTTTGCTAAGTTGCCCAGATGCCCTCAAACTTGGGATCTCCTACGTCAGCCTCTGAGGTGCTAGGATTACAGGCATGTGCCACTGCACCCAGCTAGGAGAAATGTTTTTAAAGTGAGCTATTTCTGCTTCCCTATTTTGGAAAATTTAAAAGTTCCTTTCAGTGAACACTTATTGAGTGCTAGTATGTTCAGGATACCGGACTTCTAGGTGCTAGAACTTGTGCTTATATACATGGTCATGGTCCCTATCTGGGCTTTCCTTGGCTATTACAGTAATTGTGCCATGTTGGGGACCTTGGCACAGCCCTGCCCCTAAAGGTGTATGATCCTGAAGTTAGTTTTAGTCCCAGGAAGAGAGGCCACAGTGCAGCCCTTGTGGTCTGCAATTTTCCTCCCCTTCGCTGCCCAGCCCCTCTCTGGAATGCACTGTCATGCCACATCATGGTCTCTCCGTGCCCTTACAGAGGCACAAGGGTTGACTCACTCTACCTCTGAATAACTTCTTAAGAAGATGCATATTTATTCCACAAGTCACATTATCTTGCCCCTAGGGGATACTCCTCTGGCAGCTGGGTCTCCTGCACTCGTGTTTAGCCACACGATTTCACTCTGAGCCCCATTTAAGGCATTTCCTGCCCACATTATATCTAAGTGTTTTCCAGTTATTTAGGGTGAGACACCACCCTGAAAATCCCCAGGGCTAGCTCATTTGATGGAGCTCAGCCACTGCTGTGTCTTTACCTTCTGGAACTTAGCAGTCATGTCCATGCCCCCCATTTCCTGCTGTGGAAACTCACCTGGGGAGACACTGAAATCACCCACCCGTACCCAGTGATGCTTCTTTGGTGTTCTCAGGTGCCTGAAGATACCTGGCTCCCTGCCCCATCTCTGAAGACCAGCTGTGAATACATGAGTATCTGCCACCAGCCTGCTGCCAAGGTCGAGAATATTGATTCAGAGGACTACATCAATATTCCCAGGCTGACTCACGTTCCTGGATGTCCCCCTGGGCCCAGCCCTGGGTGCCAATGAGTCTAGCCTGTCTGCTGATTTCCAGTACCTGTTTCCTCTCTTCACAAAGACCTCATCACCTCCTGTGCCCCATCCTGACTCTCATCCCCATCGGTCTGCGCCCTGAGCATGGCTCTGCTCCCAGCTAACCTTGTGCACCATTGCAGTCCCCTGTGTTCATCAATGGGATCTCAGAATTTCTCTCAGTGCCACCTGCTTCTTTTCCACTCCATCTAATAGCCTTTGGCATGTGCAGGGTATTTTATCAGTGTCTTTGGTCACAGGGACTTTGCTATCCCAGTTCTAGGTCATTTGGCATCAGGCTGGAGTGTAGGTATAGCTGCCACTTTACAGTTTCTTCCCAGGGTTGGCCTCACACAAACAGAAAGCCTTTGGGCTGCATTGTGAGGATGTGCCTCAGCCCTCGAGCTGGGAAGAAGCACTCCTAGGGACATTCCTAGGAATGTCTTTGCCTTGATCTAAATGCTGGCACTTGCTACTGAGTTACTTCTCTTGAGTGCTATGCTAAGAGCAATTTATTGTAATGTGATAAAGTGTTCTACATTTTGGAACTGAGATTGTTAGTGTTAGTGACATATATCTTCATACATCCTCTTTATTCTAAGTCTTCCTCAGATAAGCACCCTGACCCAGCATCTCCCTTCTTTTAGACATAGTCATGGTCATCTCCTTATTCTCCCATATCATAGCACTGATATTTGTGCACTTAGCTTTGGTCTATATTAGCCACCCCAAATCATTTCTTCTCTGTGCTTTTAAAAATGCACTTCATCTCTTTGCCAGTTCCACACCACATAGAGAAAAGTGGCAAAGGAAAGCAGCCTGGGCTTCCTGGAGGGTCAGGAGCTCTGCAATAGCACGTCTGTCATGGAAGAAGAGACATCCTCCTACATATACTCTTCCTTTTTCATTTTGGGGGCAAGGTATAACAGGCACTATCTTTGGATTCATGTTCAGCCAGAGGTTGAACCTAGAGAATGGCCTACTCTTACAATTGGGAAGGTCTTTTCCACATGCCCAAGTCTCCCCAAGCACTTACCCAGAAATAGGAAGAGAAGGCTGCCAGAACTGAGGTGTGTTGCCTTTTATTAGCAAGAAACATCACCACAGATTGGACAGTACTTCTAGGTACAGTGACACCATCAGCAATGCCAGCTTGACCCTGACCCCCTCTCAAGCAACTGACAAGGGAAGAATGACTAAAATAACAAAAGGAGGGCCTCCCAGAGAAGGGATGGTGGAGTGGGGTGGGGAGTGCAGCGGGAAGTGAAATGCTTGGTGACACTGCTTCATACTGAGTGCCTTAACCTACATACTCTCCTTTGTCATTTACTTTTCAAAGCAATGCCCCTCAGCCTCACCCCAATGTTCTGCCCCTATAGATATGTGATGTCCATGCACTGAAGTTCGATTTTATATTCCTCCATCTTTCATTGTTCCTTAACAATCCACAAACAGGTAAAAAAAATTATTCAGTTTATTAAGTATTTACTGAGCACCTGATCCACTGTTCCACACTGTAACGAGGATCGTGGGAGATAAAAGGGAAGTATAGGGGACTATATTCTGCTCCCTTCATGAAACTTACAGTCTCACAAATAAATATAACTTCAGTTGAAAAACTGACAGTAATTAAATAGAGTTGTAATAAATACAGAAATTCACTTCATAGATTATTCACAGCATCCAGAGAGGCCTTCCATGACTGTTGTTTGGGCTGCTGAAAGAATGGTCTTCGAAGGCAATCCTGGGCCAACAGGGGGTCTATTGGCCAAGGATGCTAAGTGTCCAGGGAATAGTATAGGAAGGAGCCCCTGTTTGAAATGACTCAGAGAACGAGTGAGTCTAGGCATTCACAGCTGGTAGAATTTCTCCATCCAGGTCAGGAGAATGTCCACTTCCCCAAAGGCTTTGGCCAGGGCTGCTTCATTGTCCAACTAAAGGGAAAGGAGAGTTGGAGGTCAGCCACATTAGCAATAAAAAGACTCTTCCTTCCAACCTGCCATGCTTAAAGCAGGCCTGACTCCTAATTATGGGCTGGATCACCATGGAGAGGCCTTGGATAAGCTCACCTGCACATCACCTGTCCTCCATCTATGTGTGTTTGTCTGTTCAAAGGTGAGGACAAAGAGGCCACTGAGTATCAGTAGATGAAGGGCAAGGGAAATGCATATGGTATCCTAACAATAAGAGTCATAGCATGCAGCCTGGGTGGACAGGGCCGCCTGCACCCACCGTGCAGAGGAGGAAATGGTGCAGGTGGCCCCTTTATGTTGTGCGTTTTTGTTCCTTGATGTTTATTTATAGGTAGATGTATATGTTCCTCAAAAAAATGATCAAAATCACATTTGAAAAATTCCTATGGGGGGCAGGTGCTGAGGACAAAATTTGAATTTTCTTTGGTGTGTTAATTGAGGAAGAGGTCAAATAATTTCCCATCATCTTTATTTACAAATGAGACCACCTGCGCGTTATGGAAAATACTGCAGATGTGTTGGGGGCAGTGTGTCTCCCTTCTTTCTCTCTCACTTCTGACTTCAATTGCCCAATTAAAGTGCCCATAAAACTCTCTCATGGGGGAAGTCCCCAGTAGTGAAATCATTTTCTGGGGAAATATAATAGTGTCTTAACTTGAAAATTAGATGAAAAAAAAAGGACCACTTTATTGGTGATGCTTATGTGAAGTGTATGCTGCAAATAAGCCTATGCTCCTGCTCAGTCAGGTGGATTTGGGGAAAGCCTGGCATAGTCACCTACATTGGATTCTGCATCGAGTCTCTGAGGCACCCTTGCTAGTCTGCTTCAGTTGGATGTGCAAGCTCCCAGCTCCTAGCCTCACCTGCTTGAACGCTCTCTTGAACAGCAGAAACCGCCGGTGTGCACTCTGGCTGATGGAAAACATCTCATTTCCTTGCTGGATAATAGAGGGAGAAAGTTGTGCTAAGAGTTTTAGGCAGGAAGGGCAAAGGCAAGCTCCCTCCCAACTTTTCTTGGTGATCCCAGAAGGGTACCAAGGCTGGAGAGGACAGAGTTGAGCTCTGTATCCTCAAAGTAGCCAATGCCCAACTCCCACCATGTGGCAGGAGCCACCTCCTGTGATTCACAGCAATGCCTCCAAGTAGAAGTGTCATCCCCATTTTACAGGTGACAAAACTGAAGCCCAGAGAGGCTGAGTACCCTGCAAAGTGTCACCCTGATGATTAGAAGCAGGCTTAGATTTGAACCCAGAGCTCTTTTCCATGACGCCCAGGACTTTGTTATGGAATAAAACCCTGAACAACGTGAGGAGAGGACGGTGTCCTCAGAACACACCATTTCCTGGGCTCCTGGACTCAGCTTTGTTCTGCTCACACTGGGTTGCAGTTTTGACACGATGACAATGAAGTTGTTGGCCAGGGTAGAGAGCGACTTCAGGATCTTGAATTCAACTTTTTTACTGTGGTAGTTTTTGAAAACACTGTTCAGGTAGAACTTCAGCAGGGCATGGATAAGGTAACAGCTCTCAGCATCCTGGGGAAGGCCTGAGTCACTACAGAGCTGAGGCCTCTGCTCACCCCAGTCCATAGAGGGGCAGACAACCCCCACGCCACCCAAGGCAAGATAAGTAAGCCGGAGAGGGGCCTTCTAGAAGATGATGATGAGCATTGGATCTGAGAAAACTTTGGGGGCCTTGTGAGAATCACAAGGGATCTGGGAGTAACCCAGACCCTGAGAAAGAGGTGGCCTGCCAGGTGTCACCGGCAGGCACAGGCCAGGCTCCCAGAACTCCCGACTTCCCATCCAGCTAATATCTCCTTTCTTCTGCACTCATGGTCTCTCCAATGTGGGGAGGTGATAGATCCTGAAAAGCACTTGAGTTTGGACTTTGTGGTGGAGGGTTGGCAGGAAAATGACAGGGAGAAGAAGAAATGAGGAAGGCAACATCCTCAAACACAGCATTGTCCTCCAGCTCCCTCAGCTTCAGAACCTTGGCACCTCTTGGGGATCAAGGCTCAGTATGTTTGTGCTCACTGACTAGATGGGTGATGAGAAAACAGTAATAAGCGAGAAAAAAAAAAGAATTGGAAGAGGGGCTCCCCTCAGTAAATGCCTATCATGTTTCCATAAGCAAAAGAGAAATAAAAACTGGTGGCAGCTCTCTGCTCAGTGGAGAAAGATGTTTTCAAGCCTCATTCCCCACTCACGCCCGTACCCACACAGCGATGCCCTGACACCACTGCCCTGGCTTGTGCCCAGCCCTATCCTGTGTAGGCTCAGCCCAGGGTGGACAGGAAGGGCTCCCATTAGCCCCACAGAGGGAGGTGTCATCTTTTCCTACCACCTGATTACCGAGACATCCTGCAGAACCTCCCGCCGCAGCAGCCGGACGCTCGTGATGTTATCTTGAGCTTGCTTTGGGAACAGAAAGAAAAGAGGTCTCCAGGTTAGGGGTCAGCATGGAAGTCAACCCTGTGCATACATGCTGCTTCCACAGACCCCTGAGTCTAACCAGTCTGTGAGAGCTCAGAGGCCAGAGAGACCAAAGAAGGACCCAGGAGGGAGGACAGATGGCATCTATAGGAAAACACTGAGTTTGCCCCACCCCAGGGGCAAATGGATTCCCAGGAGTTCTTAAAGCCTGAACACAGACTTGATGAGGGACCAGTGTAATTCCTTTGGTCATTTGAGATAGGAGGAAACAAGGCTTTTGGTTCAAGGACCACAAGGGGTGGGTTTGCCTACATCCCAGGTGGTGAGGACAGGTGTGGGAAGGAGGGCCGCCCCTGGGAGCTGCCTCTGTAGTTCAGCCACTCATTCTAGCTCTTGAACTTAGAGCCAGACTCCATCCAGGTTGAAGCCTGGATGAATCAAGCTCTTTTCTTTATTTCTCCTGGTCTTTGTTTATTTTCCTAGAAGCTGACTGCATCTGAGCCTCGATTTTCACATGCATGACAAGAGACTTGTGGTGCCTCCTGATCTCCCTGAGTTCTTATACAGAAAATTGACTAGCAGCCTGTGAAGGGTTTCATAATCCTAACATCTTCCTCCAGGGTAACCCCCATAACTGGGTCCAAAGCACTCACCACAGTGTCTTTGACAGCCCGGAAGGCCTTCCACATTTCCTGGAGATCTACCCTCTCCACTCTGCAGGGCCCAAATTGGAACTCTTGGCCATGGAGCCCTGGCAGCTGGCTCCATATAAGCAGGATCAGACTCAGGCATGGGAGGGCATCTGTCTGTAGCCAAGAGCCCATCTGCAGCAAAGAAAGGGCAGGTGGGTCCTGATGAAAGAAAGAGAGGCTTTCCCCTGAGGCAGACCCTCTGATCAGGAGTGGTGTACCCCCGAATAATGCTCTGTGAGTCTGCTGAGGCCAACCTCGGAAGCACACAGATGGGACATTTAAGACTAGGGTAGTCCTATGGTTTGCATGTCCCCACCAAACCCAAGAGTCTACAGAGAACCTACAGAATGGGAGGAGATCTTTTCCAGCTATTCCTCTGATTGAAGACTAATATCTAGAATATACAAAGAACTTAAAAATTTTAACACTTAAAAAAAGGAAAGCAACCCAGTCAAGAAATGGACAATTGAAACTAAATAGACACTTCACAAAAGAAGAAATACAAATGGCCAATAAATACACAAAAAAATTTTCAACATCATTAGCAGGGAGACACAAATCAAAACTACACTGAGATTCCATCTAACCCCAATCAGAAGGACAATCATCAAGAAGTCAAACAACAAAAAATACTGGCAAGGATTTGGGAAAATAGGAACTCTTCTACACTGTTGATGGGACTGCATATTAGTGCAGCTGCTATGGAGATCAGTGTGGAGATTCCTCAGAAAATTGAGAATGGATCCACCATATGATCCAGCTATACCACTCCTGGGTATCTTTCTAAGGGAACTGAAATCGGAAAATTATAGTAATATATGCATATCCATGTTTAGAGTAGCATAATTCACAGTAGCCAAATTATGGAACCATTAACAGATGAATGGAATACAAAATTATGAGATATACACACAATGGAAATCTACTCAGCAATAAAGAACAAAATTATGTCATTTTAGCAAAATGGATGGACCTGGATAACATTACATTAAGGGAGATTAGCCAGTCACAGAAAGTGAAGGGTCATCTATTTTCTCTCATATATTAAAGCTAGGGAATAATCAGGATACCAGAAGGACTTCAGAGAGTGGAGGAGAAACCCCAGTGGAGCCAGGGAGGTGGTCTGGAGAGGGGAGTATCAATGAAGGAATCACTTCCATCGACATTCTGAACATATGTGAGAATACCAATGTCTATTTCAATACCCTGTATGGGGAAGAGGGGGAATGAGGAGGGAGTCAGGGGGAAAGCCCACCAAGTGCTGTGTGCATGTATGTGAGACTATGATGCCCCAATAAAAGTACTTTAAAAAAGAAGAAATCTGATCCCCACCGTGAGGGATTAAGAGGTGGGACCTGCAAAATCTGACTAGGTCATAAGGGTCTGCCCTCACCAATGGATTCATCCACTCATGGATTGATGGATTAATGGGTTAATGGACTATCTCAAAGCAGCCCTGTTGTAAAAGCCAGTTTGGCTCTGTCTTCCATGCACTTCTCTCACCATGTCCTGCCCTTCATCACCTTAGGACTCCTAGAGAGTCACATCAACAAAAAGGACCTCACCAGATGTGACCACCAATCTTGACCTTCCCAGCCTTCAGAACTGGAGCCAAATAAACCTCTTTCCCTTATAAATCTCCCTGCCTCTGATATACTGTTAGAGCAATAGAAAATGGACTGGAACAGGTGGGTTCCCAGATTAGGGAGGAGGTACTTTCCTGCTCCTCAACCTCACGCCTGCTGGTCTTGCCATCACTCATCTGCCCTCCCGCACCATGCCCATGCACCTCTACACCCCTGCACCTCCTTCCTTCCCCATTACAGTTCTCTGGCCTCCAGCCTGCAGTCAGAATTTGGCTAAGAAGAGGGAAGAATAGGGGTTCCAATGTGCCAAACAACACACTAGTGAGCGCTCACTCAGGAGGAGAGAGGGCACCTAGACATTTGCTTGCCTGATGTTTACCCTTACGTTGTTGCCAGGCACACTGACTGAAGCAGGTCTATTTCTCCTCCCAGGAGGGGGCCACCCTGCTTCCTCATCAGGCCAGCTGGGGGTTAATCCTGATCCCTTGGGAGGGGTGCAGAAGGCTGGATCACAAACACACTCTGTCATCTCAACTGGCCCACTCACTCTTAACTCTAAGAACTGACTTTTCAAGGAACTGAGTGAGAGGGAAGAATCTGAGTTCCGGATGAATCACCTTTCAAACCCTCCTCTACAGTGCCAGTGGGAGAAGACTGTGCAAAGGGCCTCCGAGGGGAGGAACTCGGCACCACTACCTATCATCGCTGTATGCAGAGTTTCTTTCCAGTGCCTTTTTTGCCTTTTTTTTTTTTTAATTTTGCGGTACTAGGGATTGAACTCAGGGGCATTCTACCTCCAAGCTACATCCCCAGCCTATTTTTTATTCTTTATTTTGAAACAGGGTCTCACTAAGTTGCAGAGTGCCTCACTAGGTAGCTGAGGCTGACCACGAACCCAGATACTCGGATCTCAGCCTCCCAAATGTGGGGATTACAAGCGTGTGCCACCACGCCCGGCTTGTGCTTCTTCCTACTCCCTTATCTCCAACCCCCACCCTTTTTTCTTTCATCCTTCTGCAAACATTTAAGAACCTATCCAAGTTGGGTTTGGTGCTACATGCCTTTAATTCCAGTACTTAGGAGGCTGAGACAGGAGGATTGCAGGTTTGAGGCCAGCCTAGTAATTCAGCAAGACCCTCAACAACTTAGAAAGACCCTGTTTCAAAATGAAAAATCAAAAAGGGGCTGGGTGTGTGGCTAGGAGGTAAAATGCTCCTGAGTTCAATCCCCAGTACAAACAAACAAACAAACAAATAAACAAACAAAAAGCCCTGTCCTATTCTAGGCACTGTTCTCACACCTGAAGATAGGGCAGACAGATCAGAGAAGTCCTGTTTTTGGAATGAGTGCTAAAATCTGGAATCGGGAAGCGGTGCCCAGGGCCAGCACCCACTGTCCTCTGTCACACAGATCTCTGCTTCAATATCTCCCTAAATGTCTTTCCATTCTGTTCTTTCAAGTTCTACAGGCTTTGCAACTTCTCTTGAAAATTTATCTCTGGGTCTCATAATCCTCCTGGGCTTCCTCTCATCCAGCCTAAATTCTACCTGGTGTTAAATTGGAGAAAGCAGCTCCTCGTCTTCTCCTTACACAAACACTTGAAATGCTGACTTCTGCCACACATACACCCCCAACCCCAATCCCAAATAAGGCACCAGTTAATGCTTCCGCACAAAGGACACAGGCATCCCCCATGCTCACCCCGCTCACCTCGGGTCCTATAGGTGATGCTTGGGGCTGGCTGTCTGGAGGTGCCGGCTCTTTTTGTAAAAGGAAAGTTGGGCAAGCCCCTGGGCACTCGCTGGTCAGGTATACCTTCAGGCGGGAGATTCCTGTCCTATAGTGGTTCCAAAAATAAAGGTGTGCAAGGAAGCCAGGCTTTGTGGAGATTCCTTGTATATAAGGGGGCTGGGGGAGGGGCCGAGGAAGAAGAGAGAGGTGGAGAAAGGGAAATTGGTCATACTTCCCTACAGAATTACTTCATTGCCTACTCACCCTTTACTTTAAGACAATGGGGCAATTCAGAAAGCAGTTCCCCAGGTGAGATGAGACCTGGGGCTGAGTTCAGGCTCTGCCACTGGCTGGCTGCCCAGGGGTAAGTCTCCTAGCTTCTCTGATCTGTAGTTTCTACATACATATATATATTTTTTTCTCTGATCTGTCGTTTCTACATATATATAGGATAGTTTCTACACACATACACACACACACACATATATATGTGTGTGTAGAAACTATATATATTACATATATATATACTACATATATACATACTACATATATATGTACTATATATATACTACATATATAGATATATTTTCTACACACATATATATATATATATTTAAAATCTGTTCTACTTTCCCCAGAGGGCAATTGTAAGGAATGAAAAATAGCATAGAGGTACTTTGTAAATTCTGTACACACATAAATACATAATTACTACAGAGTATACCAGTCCCCTTCCTGTCAAAATATTCACTAATTTTGCCCTATTCCTGATGGGACAGTAGCCCAAAGGCTAAGGATAGCCCCTAAGTACCTCTCTATTAGTTCCTCCGAGCCAGGAATTTTAGGAGTGTTGCCTGACATGTAGCTGGCCACCCATGGTCTCTAGGGCTACAATCAGTTAACCAAAATATGTTATTTCCTTAGATTCTAGAAACTAGGAAGAATAAGGAAGTGTGTGCATAGACAGGTCTGCAAAGCTGGGGGGCTATGGGTGTCCTCGTGGGCTAGCCTTGACCCGTGCTGTGCTGCCTGGGATCACCCAGGGGGCACAGGCAGTGTGGCAGGCGTATCAGGAGGACCAGAGCAGTCAAGAGACCTGGCCAGATCTCCAGCCAACAAGAAGCTGGGGCTGGAGCAGTGTTTCCCAAAGCGTACTCCAAGGAACCTAGTCTTGAGGAATGCTTACCTTGCAGAATCTTCCATGGAACAAGAGAGCTCACAGTGGGGTCTGTTAGAGAAAGCTAGTGTGTGCTAGCCCCTTCTGGGAACGTAAAATGCTTCTGAGCACGGTAAAGACTCTGAGAAGGCCAGTGGAGAGCGGGAAATGTGGTTAGCCTGGTTTCACATAACATTTCCCATTAGTATTTGGCCATATCCCTGAGGAACACAATTTGGAAACCACTGGACTCTGAATCAGGGGTTGACAACCTTCAGGCCACAGGCCAAATCCAGCTTGCTACTTCATGCTGCAAAATAGCTTAGCCCTGTGACCTGAGAATAGCTTTTACATTTTTAAACGACTAGAGGGGAAAAAAAAATCAAAAGAAGAACACTATTTTTGTAACACATAAAAGTATTTGGAATTCAGATTTCAGTGTCCACCAATAAAGTTTTATTGGGACCCAGGCATGCACATTTGTTTACACATTGTCTCTTACTACCCACATGAGTAGCTGTGACTGAGAGCATATGGTCTACAAGCCTGAAGCATTCTCTATCTGGCCCTTTCCAGAAAGAGTTTGCTGCACTCTACTCTAAAATACCGTCCTGCACAAACATTCTAAGAATTTCCTTAGAATTTCCAGAGTTTCCAGGCAAGAGAAATGGGACTGGGAATGTGTTGAGCGGGGCAAGATAACTTTCTCCAGACAAGTGGAGAAAAAGAACAGGAAATGCAGAGCACGCGCCCCTGGCACAGCTCGCCCTGTCTCTGGCACCAGCACCCCTCCCTCAAAGGCACACAGGCTGCTGTTTGTTTTCTTAAAACACACGCGTGCTATCTCAGGCCAGCAGCCTGATCGAAAGCGCTGTCACCAACTTGAGTCCTCTACTTCTGGAGGGCTTCAGTCTTGCCCTCCTGTCCTAGGCAGGGGCCTCACCACACTCTTCTTCCCCTGCAGGCTCTAAGGTATTCCTCAAAATCCCTACCTACTATGGGAAGAAGATGCCAAGAGGCAGTGATGAGACATAGCGGAAGACCAGGTAGGAGTGTGGGGCAATGGGCGAGGGGGAAGCAGGAAGGACCAGACAGCTAGGGCAGGAAGCTAAGAGGGAAAGGGAGCCCCAGGGCAGCTGCAATCCTAGCAGACTGCCGACAAGGAGGGAGCTCAGGACAAGATGAGCTGGTACCAGGGCAGGCTGAAACAGAGGCCCGAGGCGGTGCACACAGCTTGACAGCTTGACAAGCTCCAGGACATTCACCTGAGATCATAAGTAGTGCACTCTAAGGAAAGGAAATACAACAGGGCTAGTCCACGCCAACGCATGTCTGTGCCTCAGTCTCACATGAGTCAATAACAAGACCATTTTCCCTGAGAAGGGAAGGCCAGGAGAGAACTCAGGGACCTTGGCCCAACATCAGTGAGACCACTGGTTAGGAGCACAAGAGGCTGCAGACCCAAGTTGCTTAGGAGCTCTCTGGGCCTCAGTTTCCTCACCTGTAGAGTCCTCGCAGGGCCACAGAGACACAATAACACACAGCCTTGCTCTGAAAGTGTGGTCTATGAAGAAACCACAGCAACAACATTCAGGATTAGAAGCACCGAATTTCAAGCCATTCCCAAAACTACTGAAAGACAATGTGCATTTTAAGAGACTCCCAAGATGATTCTTAGGTACATGAATTTCTTTTCATTTTCTTTTCCTTCTTCTTCTTTTTCTTTTTTTTTTTTTTTTTTGTTGTTGTTGTTGTGGTGGTGGTGGTGGTGGTGGTGGTAGTGGTGATTGAACCTAGGGGCATTCTATCTCCAAGTTACATCCCCAGCCCTTTTTATTTTTTTATATGGAAACAAGGTCTCACTAAGTTGCTGAGAGCTTTGCTAAGTTGCTGAGGCTGACCTCAAACCTGAGATCCTCTGTCTTAGCCTTCCAAGTACTGGGATTACAGGTGTATGCCATCATGCCCAGGTAGGTACATTAAATTTTGAGAAGCATCTACACAAAACACATGGAGGACTTGACCCAGTGTCTTCCACATGGTAAATGTTTAGGGCATGAGAGCTCCAAACAAAGGGAATAAAGGCTAGAGCAGGGGTTCTCAATGAGCAAATTTGCCCCTGGGAGTTAGTAGCCAAGATTTGGAGACATTTTTAGTTGTCATAACTGGGGCAAGGGTGCTACTGACATCTAGTGGGATGGACCAAGGTTGCTGCTAAACATTCTACAGTGCACAGACTAGCCCCTCACCACAAAGAATTATGTGATCAAAGATGTCAACAGGGGAAAAGTGGCTGTGGGGGAAAGAGCTGGGAGAGAAACAGAGAAAGACAAGAATGCATCCTTTACTAAAGGGGAGATAGTGCCCAAAGGCACTGAGGGAATGGGTGGGTAAGGCCTGGCCCATTGGCTCTGGCCTAGACCACACCAAGACCTGAGGCTCTTCTATTCTCTGTGAAAGGATAGACTTTAGGGAATTTCCTCTAAAAAACACTAGGTGGAAGAAAGGTTCATATGAAGGTAAATCTTCATGAACAATGCCAGTTTTTTCCAACGTCCTCTTTGTGGTATTAGGTACTTATTCTGATAATCTCATGTCACCGTTGTCCTGTATATCTCTCTGCAGAGCCTAAATTTTATATTTGGATAGCACATCTATTTGTATTCCATACCCCAGCCCTGATTCCTCTAAACCTGTAGAGAGAGAAAGAGACTGAATCACCACGGAGTAGAGTCCTTTCTCCACTTCCGGATGAAGCAATAAAGAACCCACTCTTAAACCGGAATCTTCCCTTCTTCTGATTGATAAAAATGCCCTTCAGGAGAGAAGCAATAAGCATATTAATTAAATTTCCTGAAAACCGAAAGATAGGAGAAAGTGATGTCATCATTTTCTTCCAGTGAATTGGAGTTTAATCTTCACTGTGAAACAGATTCTTATCTCCCCATTTGGCTGGGAAACCTATGTGATAATGGCTGTGGGATGCCTGAGTGTTTTCCTAGCCTTTTCCCCTTAGTTGTGGTCACTGCAGCAACAGGGATGAGGGTTGGGCCCCGTAGACAGGCACCTGTCATTCTGCCTTCCCCGTGTCATAGGTGTAATAAGTGACTTATTTTTACAGGCATTTCAAGGCATGGAGGTAAACATAAACATCCGTTATTCTGCATCGACACTGAATGCTTAGATACACGGAATGCTTCCAAGAGAGTTTTTTCACTTGACACTCCTGTCATAAACTCCCAAGATACTATTACCCCTCCCCTGCTGACTACTAAGCTAAGAGTCAGGAAGATCAAATGACTGTCCCTGGGCCATCTCAGTAAACGACAGAACCAGGACTGGAGTGTAGGTCTTCTGCCTTTTAGTCCTTCTGGCTTTTTAGTCTTTTCCTTACCACTTCAGTGCTGTTTCTTGATCTTTCCTCATCCACTTAACCATTGAATGAACATTTCTTAAGCACATGCTGAGCTTGAGAACATGTTATAAAAAAATTACTCTGACAACACTTATGTAGTGTTCAAAAATATCTACTCTATAGGGACAGAAAATAGATGTCTGGTCAGCCAGGACTGGAGTCAGGGGCAGGGTGGGTGGGAGGAGTGGGAATGACTACCAAGGAGCACTGTTTCTTTGGGGGGGATAATGCGAATGCTCTAAAATTAGAGCCGGGCGATGGTTACACTACTCTGAATATCCTATAAATCATTGAATTGTACACTTTAACAGTAACTTCTGGTAGATGTCACCTTCAAATTTGCTTTTCTAAAGGAGAATTTTAAAAGGAAGGAAGAAGAAAGAAAGGAAAGGAAGGAGGGAGGGAGGGAAGAAGGAAGGGAGAGGCTTGAATAGGAATGAGACGTATCCCATTCTCAAGGAGTAATCAGGGTCAATACTCCTAAAATAGCACCCTCTTTCCCCCTACCCAAATCCATTCTCTACACTCATGAGGAGCTCTTTAGATCCCCAGACAGCATTGATTTCCCCCTCTCCTGTGCTCCTGTGGACTGCTGCTGGTCCTTTTCTGATGGCACCAGTGTCATCCTTCCCTGTACCCTGGTTGTCTCCTTCACCAGACTGTGAACTCCCTGGGCACCAATTCTAAGTTTTATCCATCTCGGAATTCCCCTCAGAACCTGGCACATGGCAGGAGCTTAGTCAGCATCTGTTGAGTGAGTGAATTTTATGTGACTAGAGTGACATCCACCCCTGCCTTCCCTGGCACACAGGGAGCCCCGGACAACCCTTGGATTCTTTGAAGTGATAAGCATCTGTTTCATGCTAATGAAATGATTGATGGCTAGAGATTCCTCCAAAAACTTGGGTGGGGGCTGCTTGCCAGGAGAGCCAAACATGTGAAGAGAAGGCTGGAACCTTCAGCCCCATACCCATTCTTTCATAACCCTACTCCCAGGGAAGGGGAAAGAAGCCAAAGGCTGAGTTGCTCACCATCGGCCAATGGTTCAGTCAATCATGTATATGTAATGAAGCTTCCAGGAAAACCCTAAAGGATTGTGCCCAGCAGAGAACATGGGGCGGGGGGGTTCTGGAGGTTGTGTGCATAGAGAGGATATGGAGGCTCATGCCCCTTCCTGCAGGCCTTGTGCTATGCATGCAGTTCTTCCTTTTAACTGTTACTAAGTTATATCAAGTTATAATATACTGATAATCTAGCAAGTCAGTTGTTTTTTCTAGAATTCGCTGGGCCATTCCAGCAAATGACTGAACCAGGGGAGGGCATGGTGGGAACCTCCGATTTTTAGGTGTTGGGGCTGAAGCACAGTGATCACTTAGACTTGCAGTTAGTGTCTGAAGTTGGGAAAGTCTTGTAGGACTGAGGCCTTAACCTGTGGGATCTGAGGCTGTCTTCTAGTAGATAGGGTCAAAATGAAATTGAATTGTAGGACAACCAATCGGTGTCCACTGAGAATTGGGGAAAAAAAAAACTCTACACATTTGGTGGCCATAAGTATTGGTGTGAGGAGAATAGTATAATTATGACTACATAATTAGGCTAGTCTCAAAATATTAAATATTACTATGTCAAACTGTCATTATTATTATTATTATTATTATTATTATTATTATTATTATCTCTACCCCAATTAATTTTCAAGAAGCCTTTGCTAAGTATTCCTCCCCTTTGCTGAGGCAATGGTCATAGGCCATGAGATGTGGCCTGCATCCCTTCACATTATTAAACACCTGGACCAGGCTTGCATGGGCCTCCCTGTATAAGAGTTAAGATTCAGGAAATGATGTCATGACCACACATCTGGACATAAACCTAAGGAAGCAGGTCTGTGATTGGGCCAGCACAGGAGCCAGTCCTGGGTCTGTGAATAAGAACATCTCAATCTCATCCCCAGAGTTGCTGGCTCCAATAAGTCACACCCATCTGGGCCACCTACCTCATTCTGTCTGTGGTGGAAAAGACCCCTAGGTCTCTATCTTACAGTGTCTCCTCTAGCCTATCCCCCCACCCTAAAACCTTCTCCCTCATTTAGGAGATTCTCCTAAATGCACAACTCTGATCGTATTACTCCTCAGCCCCCAGATCTCTTTTGGTTTCTGGCACAAAAAGTCCTCCACCTCCTACACATTATTCCCTTTTCCTTTTTCTAAAACTTCCCACCTAGGGCCTACCACTGAGCCTTCCCCCAGCAAGTGTCCATTCATTGTGATGGTTTACAAATCCATTTTTAGTTTAAAAACCAGGTAAATGGAATGTATTTAAGGAGGAAGGTAATTAAATTTCCTTTTGCTTTTGTGTGAGCCTCGCCTGGTTATTTCTGTGTATAAAAAGTTCACATAATAGGATGCTATTCCACTACTTAAGATACTTTATAATTATACTCTCAAAAATACTTTTATAACATCTTAGGTTTTTAAGAAAATCAAGTTAGAGATGGCATAGACAGGACCATCTCATTTTTGTTAGAAATAAAATCAACATGTTGATTGAAAATGATCTAAAATATAAATATTGAGATATTAACAAGATTATCTTTGAATGGTGAGATAATGGGTGTTTTCGGTCACTATAGTTTATCTGAATTTTCCAAGTTTTATGCAAAGTGCAAGGCTTTTAAATTTATTTATTTATTTATTTATTTATTTATTTATTTATTTATTTATTGTGGCAGTTTGAGTCCAGGATTGAACCCAGAGACACTTTATCACTGAGAAACATCCCCAGCCCTTTTTATATTTTTAAATTTTGAGACAAGGTCTTTTTAAATTTCCCAGGCTGGTTTTGAACTTGTGATTCTCAGCCTCCCAAGTCACTGAGATTACAGGTATGTACTATCATGCTGGGCTACAGCTTTTTAAATTTTTAGTTTAATTTTAAATAAGTCATTATTTAATTGCCCATGAAAATTGTTATAATTCTCTGACCTGGCATTGCACATTCTCTGAGACCTCATCCACTCACTTTCCCCTTCTTGCTACCCTCCCACACCTCCGCACAGTACGTTGCCAGCCAACCTGAGCAGCTCATCTCTACCTGTGCCTCTTCACCTGTGTCCAATGCTTAGGACCCGCCAAACACTACCTATCCTCTACCGACCTGACATAAAAACATGGGGCATGTGGTTGACTGTCAAAAACATACATGCATTATTTACACACATGTATAAGTAATTATGTATGTGTGCATATGTATATGTACATATACACATCTTAAGGATTTGTTTTTGTTTTTGTTTTTGCAGTACTGGGGATTGAACCCAGGGGCATTCTACCTTCAAGCTATACCCCCAGCCCTATTTTTTATTCTTTATTTTGAAACAGGGTCTCACTAAGTTGCAGAGAGACTCACTAAGTAGCTGAGGCTGGCCGTGAACCTGTGATCTTCCTGTCTCAGCCTCCCAAGTATTGGGATTACAAGCATGCACCACCACGCCTGGCAAGGATGCTTATTTTGAAGGAATAAGATTATAGACAGGGCAGACTTCTTATCTTCATCTTTAAATCATTTTTAATAATTTGCATAGAAATAACAATAAACATCTGCCACTTTAGAGAGATTGAGATTTTCATTTAAAAATTTACCCATTCTTGAAGTCTACTTCCTTGATGTCATTCCAAAAATTTACAAGAAATATTTGTCACTGAATGCTGCAGCAATTTGTACTTTTTTTTTAAGACTCTCTCTCTCTCTCTCTTTCTCTCTCTCTCTCTCTCTCTCTCTCTCTCTCTCTCTCTCTCTCTCTCTCTCTCTCCTTCCCTCCCTCCCTCTCTCCTGGAATAAAATTTTGGAAAGCCAAAGGGTGAGATTTCCTGGGCTTCTCTTTTCCTCACACTGCTCAGCACAACATAGTACCTTGTTGAATAAACAGTGAATAAGATACTTCATGAGAAACATTCATAAATTATTCAAAATCTGCATTTTGCTGTATTAACCTCATCACATGAATAAAGAATTTTAAATCTGGAAGTATTCCAAGTTAGATATCCACTTGAAGGTATGACAGACATCACAGTTGCTCCCTAACATTTATCATTTTCCTCCTTTTGAAACACAGAGAATATGTATTTCACTGTTCCATTGAAGTTAGCCATGGTCATGTGTCTGTTTTGACCAATGAAGTATGTGTAGAAGCATGTGCCATTCCAGGCGGAAGCATTTAGGAGCCAGTGCACAATTTCTATGCTTTTTCATTTCCTGGTTGTATTGAGATGGTAGCATTATGAGATGGTATCCTTCCCTTCAGCCTGGGTCCCTGTGTATCCATGACAATGAGTAGGGCCCCTGTGTTAACATCTATTGGACATATAAATAAAGTAAGAACTAACTTTTATTGTTAGAAGCCACTGAGGTTAGGATGTTTTTTTTGCTACTGCAGCATAAGTTAGCCTAACCTAACTAATGCATAAAGGGTGTCAGAGGAGAGAAGGATCGAAACATGTTTAAAGAGTTTTAAACAGATCTAAACTGCTATAAAAATGCTATTGATGGCTCGGACAATGGATTTAGACTGTGCTATAGGTAGAACTGTATTTCTATATGTTATCTAGATAACTCATTATAAGTAATGGAGATTCTCAAATTTCTTCTTTAATAGAAAGCCTGGTTTCTCCTTGAATGCAGTTAATCATGCATTCAGCAGGGTCAGACTATAGTGTGATATTGACCACTTTGGGGTCCAGCAGTTGACTGCACAGTTCAGCCAAGGGTCACATAATGGAGACAACAGCTCTAGAGTAAGTAATGGAGGGAATTCTGAAAGATTATCTGCAGAAGAGAGCCTTTTCCTCATGGTGAAAGTGATACAGGGAACCTTCTGCTTGCAGAAGTCCAAGATGCCAGTAAGATATTTAGGATAAGCCAAAGGCCGCACACACACACACACACACACACACACACACACACACACACACACCACCCCACATACTCACTACAAGAATTTTAAGACTGGCAACGAAAGGCAGACTAAAGCCTGGCAGGTCTGAGCTTGCCCAAGAATAAGAATAACCAGATATTGTGTTCTTAAAAAGGTTTACATATAGTGAGTGGGTCCGTAGAATGTCTTGGGTTCTTAAAACAACATCTTTCTTTTTCCTTTCTTTTAGCTCCTTGTCTCCAGTCTTTGCCCACAGCTACATGAGCAGACACAGGAACTCATCAGAAGTCAAAGGAATGATGCAGAACAAAAGCTGCTTCTAGCAACCGGGGTGGGGCTTTCTCTATTCACACTCTGACTTCAACTTCTGAAAAATATCGTCTTGGAAAACGTTATTACTCATGAAGATGAGGAGATGGTGTTTTCCTCCATAGAGTGTTTCCTACCTTGAAAAAAATCACCACTCCTCTTCCCAGACCTGGAAGATGGGCCCCCAAGAGAGTGAATTTAATTGCTTAATCCTAATTGAGTGAATTGTTTTCTCACAATGAAATGATGATGATAATAATAATAATAATAATAATAATAATAATAATGATAATTTGGAATGCATAACTTGAATGTCCATGTTTCTGTAGCTTGTGACTAAAAATGAGACATGAAAACCTTCTAAATTCTATGGACTCAGCTATACATGTGAACAAAGCAGCCTCTTACACAGTCTCTCTCCTTAGAGTGTTTTGAGAATTCCCAAAGGCGTGTTTCTCTGATAAGTTCATAAACCAGTCTGCACCATCAGGGCTGGCAAAGCCAGCGACTGCAAGCTCTAACTGCTGCCCCAATGATGGCGTGAACAGGACTCCACTCGCCAGTTTACTCCTGCCAAAATATGGTACAAGGTCACATTTGCTCCTAACAGGGTGTCTGCCTAGCTCTGCTGGTGAGCTTTCTTTGTGTTTGCGTGTGGTGAGGGGGGTGGGGGGGCTTAGAGGGAGGGAAGTCTCATCTCTAGTCCAGTAAGCCAGCCAACTGTGCAATGCTTTACTAAGTATGTCTGCAAATTGATATTCACAAAACCCCTGTGAGATAAATAGAGTAGATAGCATTATCTGTTTTATGGATTAGAAAGCCAAAGCAATGTTTGGTGACTTGCCTAAACTCATAAAGCTAGAAAAAGGAACTATTTGGAACTGATTCCTGGTCTCCAACTCCAAATCTAGGCATATGGGAGGCAGCATCGTGTGCTGAAAATATGCAGAGCACAGAGTCACACTCTGCATTTGAATGTGGGGCTCTGCAGCTTACTCCCCATTTCTCTTTCTACTTAGTCCCTGGACTTTTTTCCCCCCTATGAATTTGCTCTCCTGAATGTTGCATATAAATGAAATCATACAATATGTAGCTTTTGGTGATGGTTTTTACTTAGCTTAATGTTAATAAACTGCATCCATGTTTTATCATGTTATCAATACTTCATTACTTTTTAATTGCTGAATAATATTCTGTTGTATGAATATACTACATTTAGTTTATTCATTTATACTTTCTACTTTGGGGCTGTTATGAACAATACAGCTAGGAACATTTATGTACAAGTTTTCTTCTGGGCATGTCTTCAGTACTTTTTCAATGCCTAGAAGTGGAATTGTTGAGTCATATAATAGTTCTATAAAAAAATCACTGGAACTGCTATTTATTCATTAGATAATGAGTTTTGCAAAACATTGAGAGGCATTTGGATGGTAAGGTTATTTCTATTTTTTATGTTTAACATCTTGAGGAACTGCTAGACTATTTTCCAAAATTCCTGCACAATTTACAATCCCATCAACAATGTATAAGGGTTCCAACTTTCCCACATCCTTATTAATACTTATGATTTTCTGTCTTTATATTTTAGACATCCTAATGGATGTGTGATATTGTTTTTATTTGAATTTTCTTTTCTTTTCTTTATTTATTTTTTGTCTTTCTGATACCAGGGATTGAATTCAAGGCCTGGCTCATACTAAGGATGGGCTCTACCACTGAACTACACTCCAGCTGATTTGAATTGTATTAATGATTAATGATGTTACGATCTTTTCATGTGCTTATTGATTATTCATGTATCATTTTTGTGAACTGTCTATTCGATTTGGGTTGTCTTTTTTTTATTGAGTTTTTATTGTTGTTGTTTTGTTGAGTCAGGGTCTTACTATGATGCCAAGGCTAGCCTCCAGTTCCTGGACTCAAACAATCTTTCTATGTTAACTTCATGAGTAGCTGGGACTACAGGTGCCTGCCACGGTATCTGGCTTTTATATTGAGTTTTAAGAGTTGTTTATATATTCTGGATAGCAAGTTCCTTATTTCATATGATTTGCAAATATTTTCTCCCATTCTATGGGTTGTCTCTTACCTTCTTAATGGTGCTTAACGGAAGCACCAGATTTTAAATGTTGATGAAGTCCATTTTATTTTTTCTCATATTGCTTGTGCTTTTGATTTTATATCTAAGAATCCTTTGCCTAATCTAAGGTTATGAATATGTACCTGTGTGTGTGTGTGTGTGTGTGTGTGTGTGTGTGTGTGTGTGTATATAGTACTGGGGATTGAACCTAGGGGTATTCTATCTCTGAACTACACCTGAAGCCTAATTTCATTTTGAAACAGGATATCACTAAGTTGCTGAAGACCTCACTAACTTGCTAAGGCTAGCCTTGAACCTGCGATCCTCCTGTCTCCACCTTCCACATATTGTACCACCATGCCTGGCTTGTTTGCTTGCTTTAAGTTTTATAGCTTTAGCTCCTACACTATGTAATTGATCCACTTTTTGAGTTCTTTTTTTATATGATATGAATTGAATAAGCATGTATGTATAGAAAAATAGTAACATATAGGGTTCAGCACTATCTATGCCATTGGGAGTGTTGGATCATATTCCTCATGGATAAGGGTAAGCTACTATATTTAGGTTGCTTAAGATTGTTAGGTTTTTTGAATCTGTGGTCTTATGTTGTTTTAGTTATCTTTTCCATCACTGTGACCAAAATACCCAGCAAGAGCCGGGCTCATTGTTTCAGAGGTTCAGGCCATGGTTGGCTGACTTCAAGGCAGAAGCATTACAGCAGTAGGGCAAGGTGTCAGAAAATTGCTCAGCAGCAGGAAGCAGAGAGAGGGAGGAAGGGGCCCAGGCCAGATACAGTCCCCAAGGCCACACCCCAATGGCATGCATCCTCCAGCAGCACCCTTTCTGCCTACAATTACCATGTAGTACGCCCATTTGATTTATTAATCTACTAATGGATTTATCTATCATTGATATTAGAGCCCGATTCCATTACTTTACCTCTGAAGATTTTTTCATCGCCAATATATGAGTTTTTCTGTGGGACATTCTATATTCAAACTATAACATATGTCTTTTATCAGTTTTTTAAAAGTTCCAGTCACTAACTCTAGAAATATTATTTATGACTTACACACTCACTCTTGTCTCCTCTCCTCTTCAGACTTTGTATGGGCATCCACTTTCTTTTCTCTTGGATAAATACATAGGAGTGGAATGTTTGGGTGATATAGCGGATATTTGCTTAACTTTAAAAAAAAGATCTATGTTAGTCAACTTTCCATTATGGTAACAAAATACCTGAGATAATTGACTCATAAAGAGAAAAGTTTTGTTTTGCTTATAGTTTTTGAAGTTTCAGTCCATGATCTGGCAGACTCATTGCTTTGGGGCCTATGGCAAGACAGCATATCATGGAGGCAGCTTGTGGTGAAACAAAGCTGTTCACCTCTTAGCCAATAGGTGAAAAAGAGAGCAAGAGAAGGGGCTGATGTCCCAATATCCCCTTCAAGGGCACACCTCCAGTGTACTAATGTCTTTCAGTAGGCCCCAACTCTTAAAGGTTCTGCCAGTTTCCCTAGTGCCATTGGCTGGGGACCAAGCCTTCCAGACATGGGCCTTAGGGAAATATTCAAGATTGGATCTTATAGCACCATCAAACTATTTTACAAAATGGTTGTGCTATTTTACATTCCCCAAAACAATGTAAGATAGTTTCAGCTCCTCCACACCCTCCCCAACACTTGGGTATGGTCAGTCTTTTAATTCAAGTCATTCGAATAGGAGTAATGTGATATCTCATTGTAGTTTT
>PVLC010008786.1:27145-47714 GCA_004027655.1 Graphiurus murinus | reverse complement strand
TCTTTATTTTTGAAACAGTGTCTCACTAAGTTGCACAGGGTCTCACCAAGTAGCTGAGGCTGGCCGAGAACCCGGATCCTCTGGTCTTAGCCTCCCAAGTACTGAGATTACAAGCATGTGCCACCACTCCAGGCTTCCAGGATACTTTTATAATACTTTTGCATTACATTTTACACTATCTTAGATTTAAAATATTTAATGTCATTTCATAACATTGAAGTGACAGATTTTGAAAGGGGCTGAAGAAACTTGATATATCGTGTTTTGGTTATACAAGTCTTCTTCTAAATGGTTACATGAACCTGTTCTTAAATGGCTCTCACTTCCACAGGATCTAGGAACATTTACTGTCATCCTTTCTCTTTTTAAAAACATTTTTTTTACTAGTGCTTTGTAATTGCACATTCTAGTCAGATTCATAGTGATACATTCATATATGCGTTTAACATTATTTGTTCTCTTTCATTCACTGCCCTTCCTTTTTCCCTCCCCTTCTGCCTCCACCAACCCCCTTCCACTCTTCTACTGGTGTCTCTCGTGACTTTCATGAGTTCCCTTTTCTTGTCTTTTTCTCTCTGGCTTCTACATATGAGAAAAAATAGTGTGTGTGTGTGTGTGTGTGTGTGTGTGTGTGTGTGTGTGTGTGTGTGTGTGTGTGTTGATTTTTGGAGCCTGGCTTATCTCATTTAGCATAAAGTTTTCCAGTTCCACCTATTATCCCGCCATTATCTTTTCTGATAGGAACACAATAGAACAACCTTTTTCTTATCCTTCCCTTTAGGGTAGAGAAAAATACCAATTGTTGAATATAGTACATATATCCTTTTGATGTTTATGGTCCAGTGAATTGTAAATTGACAATTTAAGTATAAATATTAAGCTGTATCCTCAGAAACTTTGTGTAATGGTGTGGGGAAAAGGTAGCAAAATGTAAATATACACTGAAAAGCACACTAATGATGTTTACTTCATTACTGAGCTGCTATTAGATACATCGAATCATTCAAAAATAGAATTTCTGTTCAGCTTTAATAACAGTCTTTGTGTCCCTGTTTTTATTGCAGGCATGGTGCAAGAGTGGCAATTTCACAGTAAGCAGCTGGACTGATGCTATTCATTAGCAGTAGTACAACGTATCAAGAAAAAGTAATGTCCTGTATAAATGAGTGTCAAAATCTTAAATCCATCACTGAAAGGCTGTCTTATACCCTATATGCATACTGCCATTATTTTCCACTAATAAGAATGAAAACATTTAAATAAATTTTAAGTTTATTGTCAAAAAGACAGCTGTGTAAAATCCCGTGTATTATGCCTCACAGCTAGAGGGGTAAAAACAATCACTCTCGTTAGCTAGATTTCCTACTCAACCTAGCTGGGCCATTCCAGTGATCTAGGGAGTGGAGGTGATCATGAGCCAATGATTATTCATTTGTATGAGCCGCCAGAATAACCTGCCAGGAATAGTTACCCACATTCAGCATCTGTGCATAGACACTGATAGGGGTAATTGTGGTAGCAGCCAAAATGGCAAATCCCAGCATGCCCCATGCAGGAACACAGCTATTTGAATGAAAGAACATTTTCAAATTTCCTCAACTGGGGAAATTCCCAAGTGAATTTGACCTATATAGTTAGGGGCAGATTATGGTTCCAAATTTTAGCTTAGATCTACTCTAAATGGATGAAAAATCATATTAAGAAAAAGTTGGAGAGAAAATCTAATGCAAATTTTGGGCATGTAAACAGCAGGCAAAATCTATGCCAGTATACTATCAGTTAGTCTTGTAGACTCATGCATAGTGTTGATTTTCTTTATCAGAATCTAGGAAAGTTTTTCATGTATGTACATATTCATATATACACACATATATATTCATATGTATAAATACAAATATCTGTATGATTGTGCATGTTTAATAAATTGTTTTGTAGATTAAGGTTTGTATTATTTTGTAGATTAAGGTATTGTTTTGTAGATTAAGGTTTTTACTGTATATATAATTATTTGTTTTCTGGAAGCCTTGATTGCTTCTTTCTCTCAAAAATAATGCCACTAATCCATTCATTCTTTATATAATTGTCCACTGAATATTTTTCACAGGTTTAGTCAATGTTAAAAATATGAAAAAAATGAGCCATAATTTAAGTCATTGGTTTTCAAAAGGTATCATTCTATGAAACACCTGGGTTCCTTGTTCCACAGCTTATTTCTAGGCTCTATTAGAATAGATCCTAATTCATTACTTCTGAAATCCAGCTTGGGTATCTTCAATATGTCTTAGGAGATGATAGTGTCAGGGTTATTGTGAAGAACATCTCTTGGGAAACATTGAGCTCACTAATTGCTGTGGTTTGATTTTATCCCTCCAAAATTCATGTTGAAACTTAATCCCCACTGTGGTGATATTAAGATGTGGAGACTTTGAGGAAGTGACTATGTCGTGACAGGTTTGTGCTCATGAACGCATCAGTGCCTTATAAAAGTGCTGGAGAGAAGTAGCTTAGACATGGTTTGCCTTTCTGCTTTTCTGCCATGTAAAGACAGTTTCCAAGGGCCATCTTGGAAGCAGAGATTGGGCTGTCATCAGACAGAGAGTAAGCAAACTGAACCTGCTTACATCTTGATGTTGGACTTCTCAGCCTCCAGAAATCTGAGGAAATGGATTTCATTTTAAGATAAATGACTCAGTCTTAAGTGGTTTGTTACCAACACCACCAAGAGTAAGACACTAATTAAACTATGCTACCCAGAAAAAAAAAAAAAAAAAAAAAAGAAAACACTGAAAGAAAGAGAAATAAATAAGGGCCGGGCGTGGTGGCGCACGCTTGTAATCCCAGCATTCGGGAGGCTGAGACCGGAGGATCCGGGTTTGAGGCCAGCCTCAGCTACCTAGTGAGGCACTCTGCAACTTAGTGAGACTCGGTTTCAAAATAAAGAATAAAAAATAGGGCTGGGGGTATAGCTCGGAGGTAGAAAGCCCTGAGTTCAATCCCTAGTACCGCAAAAAAAAAAAGAGAGAAATAAATATGGAGAAGAATAATCAATGATGGATTAGTTCAGGCAACAGAAATTATATATGGCATCTCCAGTACTTCATTCCTCTTCTCCTTACCATAGGCATTCATTTAAGTGTACTTAATATTTATGTCATCGAATCAAATGTTTTGCTTTGCATATGTTTTAATTTACACAATGACATCATACATTTCTTACTATTTTCATTAAATGGTAAAAATGAACATATACATTGTTTAAATTTTCAAATGATTTATTTATGTATTTCTATTACATGTTCTTCATGTCATGTGTGTCCTTCAATATTCTTCAACAGAAACAATGTCTTCTATTGAGAATTGGATAGGTTTTTGTATAGGTGTGGAATTGCTGGATAGTATGGTATTATATGTTATTACCTATATTATCTTTCAGGGAATATGATTGATACAAGATAGGGGCAAAGCCTTATCTATTGTGCCATAATGTATTTTTAAGAGATGCCATTTTAAGATTTATGTTGAGATAAATAGAAATTTAACTTGTTCCAAAAGAGAGAACAACTTTTTAGGAAGAAGAAATTTCAAGTACAAAGAAAAAGTAAAAGGGCATAGCTTGCTCCTCCAACAAGTAAAAGTGCCTTGTACGTGACGATCTTTAGCAGTAGAGATTTCAATAGGTGCAGCGACACAGGCAGGCTGAGGTTGAACCATAAAGAACTTTGTACAAAGTGGGGATCCTTGTAAGACCTCTCAGCAGAGGCTGTCACAATTTGAATTTTGATGCTAGATATATTCCTGAGCAGAGACAGAGCTAGATAGAGTAACTAAATATGCTAATAATTAATAAAAAATACACTTTCACTTACATTTAATGGTAATACCTGCAACTAACATGGATCAACCTTTACTGTGTCTCAGGACCTGTACCAAATAGATTTTTAATATATCTCAATTAATCCTTACACTAATTCAGAGAGGGAATTACTATTTTACAAATGAGGAAACAAATTCAGACAGGTAAAGTGATTATTGCCAGGGCACTATCATTGTTATGGGGCTCAGTCATGCATTTTGTAATGTAAAAACCCTTTATATATTTTTCGATTGGTGCATTTTAATCACACATCATGATGAAGTTCAAAGTAATAGAGAAATACATGCACATAGCACTCAGTGACCTTGAGCCTACCACCAACCCTCACTCTGCTACCTCACCCTCCCCATGAACAACATTGAGATTGGCATTGATAGATTTGTGCATGTACATCATGTCCATTGAAATGTTTCCTTTATCTAGTCTCCTTCCCCTCCCCATTTCCTTTCCTTACCTCCCCTCTATCATTCCACTAGAGTCTCTCCTCTTTTGTCTAGAGTCCCTCCTGTATCCCAATTTCTCCTTAGTTTCCACATATGAGGGAAAATATTCAATCTTTCACTTTTGTGACTGACTAATCTCACAGCATAATATTTTCCAGTTCCATCTATTTCCCTTTAAAATGACATAATTTTGTTCTTCTTTATCTATGGTAGGATTCTATTGTGTATATATCCTTTAGTTTTGTAATCCATCTGTTGGTAGACATGTAGGCTGGTTCCATAATTTGGCTTTTGTGAATTATGGTGCTATAAACATACATATGAATGCATTAATAAGTAAAAAGTGAAAATAGTAAGTGCAAAATTAGGTTCCAAAGAAGTATGTATTTATGATGAGGAATTACACAAAAGCACAATTATATAGTAAATACACATCATAAATATTTCCAAATCAGAAAGAAATACTATTTACATCATTTAATTTCCATACTCTGTAACACTAAACACAGAATTGTGTTTTCTCACAAGTTTATTTTCTATGTTTTGGGGGTTACATATCTATCTAGACTTCAAGTGAAAGAAGTATTAATTTTCTAGAAAGATTTTAAAATGTCAATTTTCTTCTGACTAGTAAAATTAGTAATAGTTTAGAAGAGCTTTCTTTTGAACCTTAAATGTATTTATTGTATAATTGGAAGATCTGAGTCATTCTTTTTGTATATGAGTTATGTGATTTGGAAATAAATTCAAGTTGTTATTGCAATAAAACTCAGTTCCTTTACTTTTTTACCATGACATTGTTTAAGTTAGCAAAGTTTGGGGGCATTGAGGAATAAGGGGAGCAATGCTATAGTAGCAAAGCTAGTAATTACAAAATTATAAATCATAATAAGTAGAATTGACTTTAAGCCATGCAACTATATATTTCAAGCTACAACTAAATGTAGTACAATTCAATTATACTTTAATATATTGAATACCCAAATTTGTTTTTTGCCACATGATACAAAGGAAATGAGACTCCAAGAAGTAAAGACTGAATGAAAAATAAAAGAGCAGTAGTCTTAACAAATTGTCTTAAACTGTCTTATTTTAAAATGTTACATAAACATATCATGATATAGAATACAATACAATGAACAGAGAGGTTTATGCAACCGAATGTCTTCAAGCTTAATAGCTTCATGGTGAATCTACCTTTGTTTGTAACTAATTCCTTCACTATTTTTCCAGGTATTTCAAGTTATCATTTTGTTCACCCAATTAAATCTTTGCCTAGGGCAAATGTGGTAGAATTAGTTGCTTTTCTATCTTCCTAGGTAGCATACTCATTACACTAGTAATCACCCACTGATAAGATATTTGTTGTAACCAACAGAAATTAAAGAAGGAAATTGGCTTGTTTTGCTCACTCAGATGTTCATTTAGGATTTCTATTGTGTCTGTAGTCTGAGAAATCTGAATCTGAAATTTCCAATCTCCTTGGCATAACTTCCAAATTGTTATTCTATAACATTGACACAAAACTACGATTTCTTTTTTTTCTTTTTAGTTCGTGCTGTTAATTTTGTTTTACTGTAATCTTAAAACAACCAAATAACTAAACCTAATGGTTTAAGAGTAATTCTTAGTTAATTTCTTACCTAGGCTAAATTCTTATTAATCAAATTATGGCCCAAATATACCAGCAGTATGAACATCATTGAGGACTTGTTAAAGATGCAGACTATCGATCCCATCCTCCTGACTCCATTGGACCATCATTCACATTTCAAAAGATACCTGGAATATTCTAGAAATATTACATATTAGAGTTTTAAAAGTATTGGTCTTGATATGACTAATTACCTGAATTAATCTTTTCAGACCCCTAAACCTTTTAGTCTAATTGATTCCATCTTTTACAGTCTATCTTTATTAAGGATAAATTGTGACTTTGGGTAAGTGAGGTATTACACTTAGTATAAATTTGGAGCATATTGCCCTGCTTCTTCAAATTTAAGTTTCTACAATCTATTCAGTACTCTTGTCTTTTGGCTATATGATTCATCATGAAATTTACTTTATTATGAAAATACTTCATTTCGAGCCGGGCGTGGTGGCGCACGCTTGTAATCCCAGCATTCGAGAGGCTGAGACCAGAGGATCCAGGTTCGCAGTCAGCCTCAGCTACCTAGTGAGGCATTCCGCAACTTAGTGAGACTCGGTTTCAAAATAAAGAATAAAAAATAGGGCTGAGGGTATATCTCGGAGGTAGAATGCCCCTGAGTTCAATCCCCAGTACCACAAAAAAAAAAAAAAAAATACTTCATTTCGAATATGAAAAACATAAAAATAAAGTTAGAAAAAATTATATATAATATGTAAGTTATATTATATATTCACATACATGCCCACTACCCAGAGTAGTTTTGATCTAAACCTTCTTTAGTGACATTTAAGGAGCAAATATATAATATATATCTATTTATATTTTTCAGACTTGGCATTGCTTAAGTATTCTTCTATAGCTTCGTAGACTCCAACGAGTTGCAATGGTTATATTATAGTCCTTAGTAAGAAGTACAATAACATTTATAATCTTTTTCATATTTTTGTTATTAAGATTATTTCTAGTTTTTCTCAAGAAATAACTGTGACAAACTTTTTTCAGAACTTTTTTTTGTGTTTCAGGTTATTTTTGTAGAATAAATTCCTGCAGATAGAAATTGAGGGTTCAGAGGAATTGAGTATTTCAAATTACTTTTTATTTCATTTTCTCTCCTGTTCTGCTCATAAATCATTCTAATCTTTACCACTCTACTCAGGCCATAAAAACTTCTGCCATCTTTACATGTAAGAAATATAATTTTCCAATAGCAGTGGTTGCTTATCAAGCATAAAATCTCTACAATTCAAATTCATTGTTACTTGCACCCTCAACTGCTTATATTTCTTTACCTGTAGTAATAAAAAAAAAAAATGAGCTACTACCAACCCATGTCAGGATCTGAACATTTAATGACATTATTTGTGTCTTGTCTAAAATCATGACCAAATCATCAGTTAAGTGCTTTTTTTTTTCTTTCTTTCTTTTTTTGGCTTGGTTTTCAAAATCCTAAAATCAAAACCCTAAGTTTTACATATCTTTGTACTTAGTCATGTATATTTTTATGATACTCAAATATCACCCAACTTGGGTGGTGGAGTAAAAAAAATAGCTGCAGTACATTGTTTAGTTTTCATTCTGCTTAAAATCAAATTTTTGCTCCCACAGCCTTGCAGAAAGTAATCTTACTGTTGTTCCATGAATATTCTAATTGCCAAATGCATTGTGTTTTTTTAATTTGTATTGGTGCATTATAGTCTCACATCATAATGTTGTTCACAGTGACAGTGACATACATGCACACAGCACTTGGTGAGTTTTCCCCTGGCTCCCTCCCCACTTTCCTCCTTCCTCATACAGAACATTGGTATTCTCATATATCTACATAACGTCTGTGGAAGTGTTTCCTTCATTAATTCTCCCTCTCTTCCTCAAATCACCTCCCTTGCTCTACTGGAATTTTTCCTCCATTAACACTAAAAAATTAATATCCCAACCAAGAAATGGGCAATTGAACTAAATAGAAACATCTTAAGAGAAGAAACACAAATGGCCAATAAATTCAGGAGAAAATGTTCAACATCATTAGCAATCAGGGAGGTGAAAAATAAAACTACATGAAGTTTCCATCTAATCCCAAATAGAATGGCAATCATCAAGAAGTAAAAAATAAAATAAAATAAAATAAATGCTGGCAAGGATGTAGGAAAATAGGAACTCTTATACACTGTTGGTAGGATTAAAAATTGGTGCAGATGTGCTGGAGATCAGAATGGAGATTCCTCAGAAAACTGGGAATGGTCTACTATGTGATCCAGCTATACCACTCTTGGGTATCTTTTTCAAAGTGTTGAAACCAGAATATTTTAACAATCTATGCTTATAGCAGCACAGTTCATAATAGCCAAATTATGGATCCAATCCAGGTATTCATCAATAGATGAACGGATCACAAAATTAAAGGTTATACATACAATAGAAATCTACTCACAAATAAAGAAGAACAAAATTATGTTAATTGCAGGAAAATGGATGGATCTAGAGAATATTAAGTGAGATTAGTCAGACACAGAAAGTGAATGTTCATATGTTTTCTCTCATATGTGGAGGCTAGGGAGTAATTGGGATATGAGGGACTTTTGATTTTGTTTTTGATTTCCCGTATGGAGTATCTCATTTCCACTTATGATTCAGATTCATTCCAATATTTTCTAACTTGCGTGACTCCTATTATAGAGCTGAATGCTCCTTTCATTGTCCTGCTGATGACTCTCAGTTCTGCCTTTAGTTCAGGATTCTACCCGCTATTTTGCTTGTTGGCCCTTCTCATTAGACGAAGAACCTTAAGCATGAGGACTCTGTCATTCCTCTGTTTCTCCACTACATAGCCATGTCTTGGTCATGCTCTACAAATGTTGAATTGAATAGTTACAATCTGTAGTGGTTTCTTGGCATTTTTTTTCTTTCATTATTTGAACTTCCCTTGACTTTGGGGATACTATCATTCCTGTATCTTCTGTTGCTAAAGAGAATACTTTTTCTTTGTGACTTTTTTCGTATTTCTCACAAGAAACACATAACATGAAACAAAACTGGTCATATGTTCAAGTCTGAAACCGCAGAGAAGCAAGAAGTATTTTTGAGAAATATACCATAATTGTTTTCTCAATACACTATAATATCAATCGCTAATATTACTAAATGATTCTGAGGGGAGGAGTTACACAGTTCATTACAAAATTATGAATTACTGTTGTCAGTTCAATCTACAGTGACAGACTTAAAAACTAGGGGCATTTATTTTCTGAAGATGAAAAAAGTGCCAAGTTTATTTCCTGTATCAGAAATAAACATAACTGTAAATCTTAGGAATGTGAAGAGTTTGTAATTAGCATTTATTTTTAACTATCTAGTCTAAGTTCATATCTACATTGTGTTTTAATCAATGCCATAACTAATATTTACTAAACAAAAACAATGTTGTAGGGACTGTGATAAAAGCTTTCCATCATGATATCTTCACATCATCCTTCTAAAACTACTGCAATCTCTGTTTGTTAAGGGAGCACATGAAAACAGAGAAAGAAAACAACCTGCCCAAAGTAAAAGTAGCCTTTGTATAAAAATGTGTGGAGTGTTTTTTTTTTTTTTCTTTTCCTTTTCCTTTTTTTTTTTTACATTACTGGGATTGAACTCAGGGGCATTCTACCTCTGAACTATATTCTACTCTGAACTACTCCACCCCTATTTTTTATTCTTTATTTTGAAACAGGGTCTCACTATGTTGTGGAGTGCCTCACTAGGTAGCTGAGGCTGGCCACGAACCTGGATCCTCCGGTCTCAGCCTCCCAGTTGCTGGGATTACAAGTGTGTGCCTCCATGCCTGGCTTTTGGTTACAGTTTAAATAATGCTATGCACATATAAAAAATTATCAATACCAATTTCAATGACATGTACAGGGAAAGGGAAGGTGAGGTAGGATTCAGAGGGAAACCCACCTTGTGTGCATGTGTGTTCCTATCACTCTATAGTTCATTGTAATGTGCAATTACAATGCACCAATAAAAGCATATTAAAAATAAAAAATATATTTTAAGAAGTAGCTTATGAAATTAAATTATATTTACCACAGGCATATATAAGAAATTAAGATTACCATATTGATTCTTGTGATAAAAAAGATGCAAATTGAAAACAAAAAAATTAAATCACATTTTCAACTAGGTATTTCTGCAAAATTAGGAACTGCTAATTCATTGTGAATATAATTAATATTACTATTATTTTTGAGGTACTGAGAATTGAACTCAAGTGGATTCTACCTCTGATCTATACCCCCATCCCTTTTTATTTTTATTTTTTGTATTGAAACAGTCTCACTAGATTTCTGAGAATCTTACTGCTTGAGAAGGGAGTCCTTGAACCTGTGCTCCTCCTATTTTAAGCCTCCTAATTTTACTGAGATTATAGGCATACACTACCATGCCTGGTTCAATATAATTATCCTAAAAAGTGCTATCATCATTTTCTTCATTGTGAGTACATGATCCTTCACTTCATATGTGGGATATTATTTGTTGTCTGCAATATAATACAGGTAGAGCTGATAAGATTTATGAAACAATATTACTGCAATGCAATTTCACTCCCTAAATGAGGAAAGTAAGTGATGCATTTTTATATATGCATGTTTCTAATATTTTCTAAGGTACATATGTTTTTCTTCTAAGATGTTATAATTTTTATATTTTTGTTTTAATAAACTTCACATTCTTTGAAAGTACATACAATTCATTAAAATGTAACACTATTAAAATTTGAAACTTTTAAAAATGCTATTCTATTTATGAGATAACCACTAATAATTTCTCATTTTATTTGATTCTTCCAATTATCTCTGAAATAGTTCTTCAATTTGCTAAAAGAGTTGGGGAATTCTTTTCACTTTATGACTTTTAAATATTTAATGAAAACTTTAAAATTTAATACTCTCTATATTAAGAAGGATGTTTTTACCTTTGAAAAATAGTTTACAAATTGGTATTCTTTCTTTTATAGCAGGTTTTATATTTGAATCATTAATGTACCCATTTGAGGGTAATTTATTCTGGAAGGCTTTTAGATATTAGCACCAGTTCTGTTTAACTATAAATATTTCGTATAAGTGTGGATATTAGTAATTATCTCTCACAAATAATACAAATATATTTAATGTGCTATAAAGAGACAATCTAATAGTGAGAAACACAAATTGGAGAATTACCATTTACAGGTTATCTGATCTTGCTTACCTGTCTTTAATTCTGAGTCTTGGTTACATCATTTGTACAATTGAATGACAGTGACAATGGCTACATGAGGCAATTCTATATGTCCCTCGCCAACTGTGTACACAGAGCATTCACAGTATAGATCAGGTGTCTTCTTATAGATATAAGCATCATTTTTTAAATGTCAAAAAACACAAATTCAAAGAAAAAGGTGTTATCGGTAGAAGGAAGCAGGCACAAATACATTCTGTCAAGAAGGACATTTGAGAGGCTGACCCACTAACTAGTGTCTGGAGCATTCAATAAGATAGTCTTACCTTCCACACACAAAAGTGTGTTCAGGGTTTCAAACTGTTAGCTGATCTGCTTGATCTACCTGTCTCCCAGCACCACTTGTTTCTGACCTGACTTTATTACTCAGCAAGCTGACTCCACCTGGTGCTAAAATGGTACCAACACCTCCAGAGTCTTTTGATCTCAGTTTAGATGAATCTCTAATAGGAGTAAGGTGTTTTTGATATCATGGAGGCCATCTTTGTATTACAGTACCACCTGTGCACCCAGAAGGCAAGTAGATACTACAACTGATAGTGACACCAGTACCAGAGGCCTAGGAACTGGGAGTATTATGAGTGACATGCATTTTTAAGATATCTCATTCTAAATACCAGATTGAAATCACTAAGCACACTCCTTTAAAATGTGTTACCAGAATTTCAGTTAGTTCCATCAATATTTTCTAACTCTATTACTCTCATTTTTATATTTAGGTCTTAAGTGTCACTTAAAATAGAGAAAATTCTAATTCTAATTCTTCTATCAAATTCAGAGAAAATATATTAGTACAATGGCAAAATCAAATGTCAGCTTCTATAAAAATACAGCACTTATTCAAATGACCGCTTTCCTAAACTAAATGCGGAAGGTGAAATTAGTAGGCATTTATTCACAATGTGACCTAAAGTCACGTATGTCAGCACCACTTCTGTTGCTCCATTTCTTCTTGCTTCGTGGGTGCCAAATCAGAATTTATCATTAGATACCTGCTGTGTGTTGGATATATAGTCAGGCCATTTCTTTATGATTTGAGATATGGAAGCTGTAATTTCTTTACAATGCAATGTCATTCTTAAAAGGAAAAACAAAATTGGTCGACCTTAAATTGAAGATAATGTTGAAATAAAAATTAATAGCAAAACCCCTCATACTGTCTCTAATACTGAAAAACACAACATTAAGGTAGTAGAAAATGAACTCTATAATTCTCATAGATTTTTGCCATCCTTATGAATAAGGGGATGAATTTATATGTGAGTATTATGTGTGTTGTGTAACTGGTTTAAATTCGGTTATTAAGGGAAAACCATTTTCAGGAGCTTTGGACTGAATGAAAAGGCACCATCAGCTGTGCAAACAGCCAGGCAAGTGTTCTAGGCAGAGAATGTCATGTTAAAAGTCACAAAAGGGAAACAAGTCAAGAATCATAAAGAAGACCACATAAAAGTTGATGAAGGAGATAATTATTATTAAGAAAGTAGTAGATCATTTAGAAACTTAGAGACTAAGAGAACAAATTTGGATTTCCATTCTTGATGCATGGAAAAACTTTAGATCATGAACTCATTTACTTTAAAAAAAAAAAAAATTGCTACTGAGAATTGAACCCAGGGGAATTCGACCTTCAAGGTACACCCTCAGCCCTGTTTCATTTTTTTTTTTTTTATTTACAAACAGGATCTCTCTAAGTTGCTGAGGCTGGCCTCAAACCTGATCCTTGTCTCAGCTTCCCAAGTATTGAGATTACAGGCATGTACCACCATGCCTGTGTCAACTCATTTACTTAAAAAAACAAACAAACAAACAACAACATCAACAACAACAAAGGGTCTTATGGGTGCTCCCTGGAAAACTGATAAGGGAAGGGCATCTAGGACTAGAAAGGTAATGTTAATCAAATGAGTAGCAGGAATAGAGAAAATAGAGCTGAGCATTTTTGGAAGCAAAAATCTCACTGTTGGCAGGCTATGAAGAATTATAGAGGGTAAGAATAAGGAAATTGAAGTAGTATTTTTGTGTGAACTACTGAGTAGAAAGTGGTGCCATATATTGCAAGAGAAATAGGTTGGAGGGAAGCAAAATATTTGCTGAGAGGTCCATAATAGTTAAAGTGGAAATATCAAATACATCATTTGTACTTGAGATGCCATTTATGGTGGAATCCATTTTTAAAGTGATGTAGATGGCATTTGCCTCCATGAAAAGGAATTTTATTACCTTGTAACACAAGTAGAGAAAAGAATTCGTTCTAAGATCAATCTTTCCAGCATATAGAGATTGAGCAAAGAGGAAGCTAATTAAAAAGGATGAGGAGAAGTACTTTATGGAAGGGAAAAACAAAAAACAAAATAAAAAACAAACAAACAAACAAAACCTAGTAAGTGTTTTGTCATGGGAGCTAAGGATAGGAAACTTTCAAGGTGATGGGAGAAATAAATATTGGATTGTACAAAAGATATTGATATTCTTGAAAGACGAGAAATGTATAAAGTCTAGAAACAATTATTTTGATTGTGTTTTCTCTGAAGTGGACAGGAAATTTGAGTGGTAGCTGTAAAGGAATATGTAGTCAAAGGAAGATAGTTTACAAAGGATATATGTATTATTCTAATGGGGTGAGGGTTCAAGAAGAGAGTTAGCTAGGCATGGTGGCACAAACCTGTAATCCCAATACTTGGAAGAGTGACAGGAGGAACAAAGGCTCAAGACCAGACTCAGCAACTTCGTGAGACGTTGTTTCAAAATAAAAATAAAGAGGACTGGTGGGTGTAGAATGGCCCTGTCTTCAATCCCCAGGGAAGAAGGAAATAAGACAAAAACAAAGAGGAAAACGAAGAGGAAGAGGAAGAAAAGAAGAAGGAGGAGGAGGAGGAGAGCATTGATGATGTGAAGGCAGACAAATGAGGAATGAAGGTCTTAAGGGATGAGAACAGATGCAATTTTAAATAGAAGAGAATATATTTAAATTATTATAGGATATTTACATCCTTTAATTCATTACTGGGGAGGATACAGAAGTTTACTGGTCATTTTTGCATGGTGCCAAAATAGACAGCTCATATTGCTTTTTCCGACTTCAAAAATTCTTCTCATAGTAACTTTAAGAAATGTTTATATTTTTAACTGTTCTTGTGCTTGTTATTACTCTTGATGTAAAATTCTCAATGTAAATAGTTATACTTGAATATTATAAAATTAAGAATGTATAATAGTTGTAGATGTATAAACTTTATTAAAAAGTAAAAAGAAAGCAAGAAAGTTTTTCCTATCTTATACAAAATAATTAAAATATGAGTAGTCTAGTGTTGAGTAATTTTACTTTACTTGCATTGCAATGTTATCTAACAAACATGTATAAAATGTTAAGAACATCTCTTCTCTTTGTTACTGATCTTTAGCTAAGCTGCTTAGAATTAACACCTCATTCATTCATTCATTCATTCATTCATTCATTCATGGTACTGGAGACTGATGTCATGCCTATATACCTTTTCATAAATACCCTCTCCAGATTTCCTTTAAAAGAGGAACTGGGAACCCCCAAACATCTCTCACTTAAGATGGCTATCACTCACCCTTGAATGTGCATTCCTTGTTTCCCTGAATAAATCTCTGTGCCTCTACTGACATGGTGCTGAAATTCTTTTCTGTCATATATGTCACTGGTCCTATTGGTCCTAAGTCACAATCCACTATCTCTAGGAACTCCTCAGATCCTTTTACAGTGATATATATTTTTCTCTATGACAAAAGGAGTTAAGCCAAAAGGATTATGTATGGGCTTCATGTTAAAAACTATACTCTGTGAGTGATTTGGATGTCAAAATCAGAGAGTATATATATATACTTTTCAGGTGTCTAATAATGGGTTTTACTAAGCTATATCATATGAAATTAGAAATATCTGTTTAAATTACTTTTCAATAAGAAAGCCAAAATATGTGTTTCATTTATTTTCAATAAGAAAGCCAAAAGATCAGCTATGTCTCCAGAGAATTTCCTAATTCCATCTTGAGAGAAGAAACTCTTATAATTATACTTGATATCTAGATTTTCAGTATTCAGCAAAAATGCAATAGTTTATTCCATATTTGTTCTCTCAAAAAATGCTACTTAGATAAATTATTGGAGAGTTTAAAATGCTGTTATAATTGGCACATGTAATACCATGCTATTACAATATTGACCTGTGCCAATTTGTATTTTCTTATAAAAGTACTTAAATAATTAATAGAATTCAGGATATAATTAAATATCAATTATGTAAACAATCATGGGGAAAATAACCTACCCCACAATAGAAACATATTAATCTTCCTTTCTGTAGATGATCTCTTAAAAATATGAGTCTATAACAATCTGTTAAAGATATTCTTTGCTAAAGCTTTTATCTATGTAAACTATATGCCATTATGTTGATATTATGATAAAATAGATAGCAACTTTTTAAAATATTGCTTATACATTTTTCTAATGTCCTCAGCTATTGTGTTTCTTCTCTCACCTTGAAAAAAATATCTGTTTTTTTTTATTCTGTGTAAATAGAACAGGTAAAAAATGAAGGGCCATCTCATTATCAATAATTCATGCTCAATCAGTTTGTGTTGTATTTGATGACAGCATTGTGCTGTGTACTTTTTAGGATTATGTCCCATAATGCAACCATTTGAATACAAGATTTAGGATTATTAAAAAGAAATCAACAGATCATACCCAGATGTACAGTGATTTATTTCAATATTTCTATTAGGATTGCAAAGCTTTCAAAGACAATCACTAAAATTCTCAATCTGTGATGAAAAAAGAGCTTGCCATGAAAAGAAAAGCATTTTCAGGGGAACAAAACCGTTTAACATATTTTCCAGGTAATTATTCTTTGTTGAACCACAATTGCAATGTTGATGATTCTTTTCACTAGCAAGCTTTTGATAGAAGGTGTATTGAAGCTCAGAGAAAGGCAAAATTTTGGCTAAGTCCTTTCTTGCCTCTTTGCAGATTTGATCATAGCAGACAAATTGTTACCTATATTTCAGGGTTACTGGGGGATTTAATTGTATAGTACTGGCCACTGATATATTTCCAAATGTTCTATTGTAAGATTTCCTATAGTTAATTTTACTTATTCATGTAGCTTTACCGAATGCATATATTAGCTTTGATGTAGGATTTGTAGGATTATGCTAGACAATACAGTCAATGAGAGGACTTTTTGAATGGACAGCTGGTACCTGCAATTTAAGCTTTCTTTTATTTTTTTCTTCCTATCAACCCCCTGCCACCATATCTTTTGCTTTCTTGATCCATGTTAGTGCTTATTTTAATAGCCTTATCTTTACCCGGAATACAACAATTGAAGTAATATTTCTCTTTTCTTTTCCCTCAAATCTTTCTAAGAGCTTCTGTTACCATAGTAAAATTCTTCTCACATTATTTTTAGAAAGGTTTTCAGCATGTTATTCCATTTCACAATTCCAGTGATGGAGTTGGTGGAAGTATTAGTCTTTTACAGATAAAAGTTATTACATAAAAGGGGACCTGATATAGTCAGGTTTTGTGTAACTTTGACCAAAATATCGGACAAGAACAATTTGGAGAAAGAAAATATGATTTTGGCTCATGGTTTCAGAAGTTCCATCTATTGGCTGGCTCCAAGGAAGAAACATCTTAGCATTAGGGCATGGTGGAAGAATGCTTCTCAGGACATGACACTAGGGAGGAAAGAGAGAGAGAGAGAGAGAGAGAAAGAGAGAGAGAGAGAGAGAGAGAGAGAGAGAGAGAGAGAGAGAGAGAGAGAGAGAGAGAAAGGAAAGAAAGGGGAGAAAGAGAAGATGGGAACAGAAACAGATATAGACCCCAAAGCCACACCCAACCTACCTCCTCTAGTCACTCCTTACCTGCCTACATTTACCACCCAGTGACTCCATTCACATTACTAATCCATGAAATGGATTAATATCTGATGAGGTTAGAGCCATATAAATATTGTTGCCTTCTCAGTACATGAGCTTTTGGGAGGGTATTCTGTATCCAAACACACACACACACACACACACACACACACACACACACACACAGTCTCAAAAAAATTATCAAATTACAATAGCCTTTTGCTCTGGTAAAATAATCATTTCTACAGTTTTTTTTTTCTTTCAAATAAACCTTAATCTTCTTAATAGGAATTTTATTAAAGTACTTTGATGTTCTGTGACTGATAATTCTGAAATTGTTCAGAGGGACATTAAATACTAAGGTAACTACAACACAATTTATGTGCTTATAGATACCAGTAGATACCAGATTGCTGACATAGAACAGAATCCTAAGGAGGGAAGATGATATGAATATTAAAATACTGGTAATTTAAAAAATAGTGTGAATGGTTTGTGATTCACTAGAGTACAGTATAGTGTAAGTGAACTTTGCAACTATTGTGTCATTTAAGTGGCATTTATTGGTATATATAGAATATATAGTAGCTGCAAGTTAGAAGCAACATCAATGAAGGAGCAATGTGTGGGCAGGGAGACAGAAGAGTCTATATAAGGAAATAAATATCCCAGGAAAATGGCTCTCACTGGGGTATGAGAGACGCTGGAAAACATTTTTGAAGAGACTTCACTCTATATAAGCAATTTCAATAAAATCCATATCTAAAATTCATGGATTTATGTGAGGGGGAGTGATTTGTCAACAATGATTTAGAATAATTGGTAGATAAGAAAATTTTTTTTTGTTTTAGTATAATCAGTTAAAATGTCCCAGCACCCACTCTTCCTATTCATGGGCCCAGGAACCCATTCTTCTATTCTTCACTGTTGAATTCACAAATCCTAGCTGATTCCATAAATTATTTGCATTATGACCAAAGATAGCACCACTATTACTAATCAAAAACTTATGGTTCTATGAAACTCAGAGAGCATGATATCACCCCATGGATCAGAGTCAAGAGAAAACATTAATCATAAGGTCCATTGGCAGTGAAAAGCAAACATCTAAAAAGGCACAAGAAGTGGTAGGCATGGCTCTTTGCAGAGGACACTTGACATCTGTCACAGAGTCTGTAAAACTGGTAAGTTTACTGTCCTGCATGCCAGTGTTAGAGACCCACACGTGAAAGAATATTGTTTTAACCAATTGTTTCATAATCTCTGCATGGTAACGGCAGAGAAACTGCAGGTAAGAACACAAAGGGTTGAGAGGAAACGAGCTTTACATCCAAGGTGATTGATGGACTATAATATAACTCAGAGGGCTGTTCTGGTCCTATCTCTAAAATGACTAACTGGATCCCCCAGACAGAAGATGAATATCATTCAAGTGGTCTAATTTCAAGGGATTCAATTAAATTACAAATATACTATATAATGAGAGATGTCTGATTTTCTGACCATACTCTGGACCCTGGACTTACATTGGTTTGAGTCACAGAGTTCTTTGGGCATCCGGTCAATTCCATTTAGAGGTGAGTTGGAGGAGAGGATTTGAAAGTATACTAAAAGAAAAAAAAAGTACTAGTGTCCAGACATAAATGACACTAATTTCTCTGGCACATTCAAAATCCCAAAGAGGGACATCCTTCAGCAAGAGCCACTTGGCAAATTTGCTGTATGCACATAATGAGAAAATTTATTAAGTGTGTTTGTGATATAGTCTACCTTCTTTAAATAGTAACATGGGATTCAACCTACCTCAGAAAATAATGGTGAAACAAAATAATATTACCTTTGGGGACTCGAAATAACATTTGAGGAAATCCCAATCTAGTGGAAAGGAAAAAAAAAAAGATATTATGAGGAATACTAAAAGACCTCACTCAGAGCCCCTTGTAAGGCTAGAATGTAACTCATGTACTGGATTCCAAGAGATGTTATAATCTGGGAGAGTACTGGATGCATAAAGCACATGATTACAGCTGCTGTAATAATTTCCTTTCTTGGATGTTTTCTCATTATATTGAGTAGTTATTTTTCTTATTTTGGAAAGCTGTAAGATTGCTTGGCTGTATTTTTACAAATTAAGTGTTCACAATATGGCCTTGGGATAACACACTAGTTGGTTATCATAGATGAAATTGTGCCATTTTTAAAATAAATAGCGTTTAGTACCATCAAATACAAAGCAAAAGAATAAAAAAAGCTACAGTAGAATACCATAGTAATTGGGCAATTATATCCTTTAGGCATCTATATTTTGCTCCTGAGAGGCTAATTGCTATCACTCTTAGAGTGAATGGCTGTAGTTAGTATTCATATGAAGATATTATATGCTCTTCATCTTTCTTTTGTGTGTATACAATATATGGGTAATATATATGTGTAAATAACATATATATATATACACATACATACATATGTGTCCCTGTGCATTTATAAATATATGCATATATACATATATGAAAATGTACACAAAAACCCTATGTGGAAATAGCATTGGAGATAGTGCTGCTTTTGGATAAAAATGTGAGGTTCACTTGCTTTATTTCTCATTGCCTTAGGGGTCAGACAGTCGACAATAAAATGTTGTGAAGATGTATTAAGTTAATAGGTCCCCATTGTCTGTGTAGTATAAGGAAAAATATTGACAAAGATACACAGCTCATTAGTTAATTCAGCTAAGTAAATATTTTATTCATTAATGACTTCACTGGATATTTTTTGTTTATTTTCTTGTTTTGGATTAATTTAGAACTGTCCAGAAAAAAATGTGAAGATGAATTAGCTCATTTTGTTTGCTCTCCTGTGTATATATTCCAGGAGGGCATTTTAGACTAAATTATTATATCGGTTTAAAGATTCGTAAATTGGGTATTCTTTAAAAATACCTGGTACCACTTGTACTTTAGATTTTGAAGTTTTTAGGCTTTTGGAATATTTTTATAGGCTTTACTAGTTGCTCACTCCTACACTGAAAAAAATTTTTTTTTGCTATATATATATTTTTTATTATAATAATTCATGCTTTGTATATATACATTTTTGTTAGGTACAAATTGATATAGACAAATGTGCACACATTTCTCATCTGACCCTTTCCCCAATTCCCACCCCGCTCCCTCGCCCTCCCTCCCTCTCAAGTTCAGTTCAGTGAGTGATCTTGATATAATTGTGTAAGTACATCATGTGTCTTAGGGTGCTCTCCCCCCCACCCCGTCCAATCCCTTCAGTTAAAACAACTTCTTTGCTTATCGAGGATCTCTCCTTTTCATCTGGAGACCCTCTTATGCCCCATCTTCTCCCTAGCATCCGCATATTAGGGAGAACATATGCTTCTTTACTCTTTGTGACTGGCTAATCTCACTTAACATAATGTTTTCCAGTTGCATCCACTTCCCTG
>PVLC010008786.1:12527-27045 GCA_004027655.1 Graphiurus murinus | reverse complement strand
TGCAAAGTGATCCAAAATCCATTTTGGATTTCAGATTATTTCATTAGGGATATTCAACCTATAAAATATAAAATTGTGTATTTTTCTTTGAGAAACATTTGTGTTTGTGCTTGGAAGTCTGAAAAGATACCTGATTCTGTAGAATAAATAAGTTCATGTCAAGACTACAGAGAAAAAATAAACATATGTGGATTTTCTTGGCTACCCTCCATAAAAGTGTTCATATCCCAGTAATATTCGATTTGCTCATCTTATTTTGAGACTAAACTCAATGGCCACAGAGGCATCATTCTTTGAATATTTCAAGTTATATTATCAGTACCTTCAAGTTTAAATATTGTACATTTCTATAGGTCACTGGAAGTTGATACATTCCCTTGCGATTTAGTCTATAACCCTGGTATTTTTAAAGTCCACTCAACCTAGTTCTTCTTTGCTAATTATGAAAATTTAATAATATCTAAAAAGAAGACAGTTTTTAATTTTTAAGACTGTCAAATTCACTCAGCAATTACTTCTTAAGTCTCTGCCATACACCATAGGGACAAAATACAATCCAGAGTAGACATTCTTACACACTCAGGTATGTGTTTCAGGAATCAGTGAGAGGAAGAATGCAGTGGTAGCTTTCATGAAGCAAATGTTTAAAACAGGAATAAAAAGGCAAGGAATGGCTCTTAAGCTGCTACGTAGAGAAAATTAATTAATGGAGAATATGTTTTCAAGTGCATGAACACCATGAACTACCAAAGAAAAACACTGGGTAGTTTTATAGATAACGAAGCTGTAGTTTAGTAAGAGGTATAGATTTCCCTCCTAAGTTATTTGATTTTATCATTAACTTTTAGCTACGCTCTATCATCCATCTCCTTGGCAGTTTCTTGACCACTTCATTTTTGCTGTCACCTTCAATCTCTGTGTACATTTCATTGTCTAGCCATCCTTTTCTTTCCCCTCCCACCCATTATTGAACATTTACTCATCTTTCATATCAGTGCAATTTCACAGAGGCAGTCATTTTAGAACAGGCTCTTAAAGAAAGCCTAAATTTGAAATCATGGTGATCCTAGAGATGGACATTTCAGATTAGTCTGGAAATATGCCCAACTGGAAGCATTCCCAGGTTCACTTCACCTAGAATATAAAGGTCACATTATGAAAGAATAATGAATATGGAGAATAGGTGAGTTGATAACATGGCATAAAAATTTGATTTTGATCATTTTAAGCATAATTCAGATAATATATGCAGAATGGAGATCAATAATTTAAGAGAAATCAAGTCTGTGTGTCAACTGTCACATTTAAAATGTATTATTTCTCAAATCTTAATTTTGAAATATGGCAATTTAAAAATGTGTTATTACTTTAGCATCTTTTCTTTGTGTCTTTGTCATCTATTGCTCTCTAAAATATTATGTGCAGATTTTGTGTTTTTTCCTTCAATAATTGCTTTGAATAAACATGATTTTCAATGCTTTTACCTAATAAAGATAATGAGCAAAAGTAAAATTCAAATGACAAGAGCTGATGCATTGGTGAATCATCCAAATGCCTGATTTTTTTTTTTTAAACTTAAACCTGCTGCTGCTATAGAAGCAAAGATTAGCAAACTGACAGATGGTGCCCGAACCCATTGTCTCTTTCAGTCTCTTTCCTTCTCCTTCCTTTCCCCCCTCCCCTTCCCACTCCCTCATTGATGACAAGATCATTGTACTTGGAAGTGTTACTTCTCTTTGAGCACTATGTTAGCAACATTAAAACTCATTACAGTTGGGTTTTTTATTGGCTTGAAAACAACCAGAAAAAGAATAGGTGAGGATTTTGAATATTGACTGTTACTCTTTTATAACAATATGCAGTGAGTTCTCTTTTCTCACCAATAGCTGGGATTTTGAGTCTATTATTGTAACTAATAATAAGTATATATTTTTGTTTCCTTAACCATTGCCACTATTTTTAAATAAAAAAAAAACTCTCTAGGGCCTTAAGGAAAAAATTAAGTGGGTATGTGATACCAATAGAAGATATGATTTATTTCCTGGACAAGTATGCCTTTTCCTCTAAATAAACTATAATAAACTATCTCAAAATTATATTAACATTCTTGATAAATTTTATTCATAATGACACACTTATTCATAGTTTGGTTCAGTGTCCTGTTGCCTGAGGAGATATGTTATACTCTTCTGTTTTAATTTCTTAATTGTGGAGAAATGATTATATAATATTTCATGCACCTTTGCATAGTAACATATTATCAAATTGTTATTTTCCAGAAGTATAAAGTTATATTCTATCATACAATTTAACAGGACAATTTTATTTATTTATGTATTAATATTCTATTGATGCTATATCAAATAACACAAAGTTGGTAGATTAAAACAAGGCAACCTTATTACTGAAAAGTTTAGATGTTAGCCATGAAAAACAGATCTTACTGGGATAAGGCTCTGTTCTTTCTGGATCTCTAAGCCAGAAACCTAAAATGGTGAGTTTTATCTTTCACACATTGCTTCTCTGTGCTAGTTATTCTTCTATGTCCCTCTTACGCATTTGAAAAATCCTAGTGATTACATTTAAACCACCCTGATAATCAGCACATTTTCTCCATCTCAAAATATACTTGACAGTAACCTTAACTCCATGTGCTATCATAACACCTGCTTGTCATATAACATTACATATTTACAGGTTCTGGGAATTAGGGCATAAAAAACTTTGAGGTGAAGCATTATTCTGTCTACTACTATGAATAAGAAAAGCAAACCTTTATCCACATGTATACGTATAAATCTAAACATACATATATGCATATGCATAGATTATATATATATACATATATACATATATAATGTGAAAATATGCAAATATACTGTTTGTGGGTCTGTAATAGGAATTTCTAAATGCTATTGACAGCCTGAGCCAGAAGTCACGAATTCATTTATGTGTATAAATCTTAATGCACTTTAAAATTTGTTTCTTCATATCCTTTTACTTTCTGATCTCCACAATAATCCTTTGAGTTTAAAGGGCAGATCTTGCTATATTTTACTGATTAGTAATCATAAATTGTTAAATGTTTCTAAAATGTTATTCTTTTCACAAAAGTGTTCTTATAGTCAAATTATGTCTCTCTGATTCATAGGCAATAAAAACAAATCTCCATCTATGCAACTCCACTGATTTGCCATTGATGTATTAAGCTTATTCAGCTTCTCTGTGTTCATTACACATTAGTCTGATATAGATGACTTATTTAGGTTTGGCATTGTTTAAGATGTAGCAATAAGAAGGTAAAAAATTTCTTCCTATTCAGGCATTTTCCTCCCACCTGGGGAGTAGCCTAATAAATGTTCACACACTTTGTGCATTTTAGTAATGTACATTTAGCTTAATAAAGCTTTCCTGGAACATTCTTGGAGGTAAATTAAATACATCATTTATCTTGCATCTTTTACTTGAAAACCAATTATGTGTGATTCTCTTTCTTTCTCTTCTTTCCCTTCCTTTCCTTTCCGTCTTTCTTTCTGGAGCCTAAGAAAGTATCAAACGTAGACAAAGAACTTTTATTGGACTCATGAGATGAAGTAAGTGGTTCTGGATTTCCAATAATGGGATGGGTTGTGTGACCATAGTAGCAGGGCCATAGGCTTCAGGGTCAGGCAAGCTTGGGCTGTAAGACCAGCTTTGTAACCTTAGGGATAATTACAAATTCTCATTTTGTCTCATATGAGGACACTTGAGAGAAAAATAGACAACAAAATGACTTCAGATAAATGAGGAGAGAAGCCAATGAAATAGAGCAAGGGGAATAGGGCAAGAAGGTGGGAAAGGTAGGTATCATTACCAGTCTCACTAAGATATAGGAGAAGGGTGGGGCTCTGGAGAGAAAGATACCAACTGCTTTGTGCATGTGTGTTTCTATTATTTTGAGTATCACTATGATGTATATTTATAATGAAACAATAAAAGTATAAAAAATATCATTCTGAAACTTAGGCTTCTTCTTGGCAAAACAGTGAAATACAGTACTATATTCATACCTATCTTGTGCAGTGACTGTAAGGATCAAGAAGATAATTCTTATAAAAAGAAACACCCAGAAAACTCTGCTTACTCCTCTCTTGTCACTTTGATCTAACTAATTAATTTTCTTTTCCTATCAGCTTCCCCAATATGTAAAGGGTTGTGAAATCCTCAATTTTAGTTACACTAATATCACAGTTGATCTCATACACATAATATATTGTCAATAGATATTTGATAAAATGAATAGAAATTCAAAATTTTAGACATTGGTAACTATGAAAATCTACTTAAAAACAATGATGTATTTGTCCATAAATTAATTCATTCAACAATTGCATGCATCAAGTAAATTATAGTGAGAGCAATCGCTAACCAACTGAAAAATAAGATGTTGTTTCTGGGCCATGTTAGTCTATCCATGAATATAAATGGAATCGGAGTTCAATTAGACACCTGCCAAGACTATGCCTTTGTGGAGATAGTCAGAGCTAAAACTATACAACCCATAGTCCTTTAGTAGGTTTGTTCTTATCTGATCCCAGGTTTTCCTCTCAAAACCTTTGTCCCTTTCTGACATGGTATATGTAAGCTATAATGTAACTTACTGTAGTTGTCTTTTCATGCCAAGCTTTATGTCTGTCATTATTCTGTCCTCTCTTCCTATGACACCTTGTTCATTTGGCCCTAATATTACAGCATCCTTCAAGGTAACCTACCCATCCTTTAGGAAACCCCCTTGCCAATTTCTAAACTTTAAGTTGATACCTTCCTTCCTTAGATGCTTTTCCTGAATATCCCCAGAGTAACTGTTCATAACACTGATTATGGTGGTACACTCCATGTGACCTACTAGAAGCAATGCAATGTAGTATTTAAGAGAACTGGATTTCAATTCAGACTTTAAATTCCAGCTCAGCTGCTTATTAGCAATGTAAATTAGGTAAGGTGCTTAATTTTTTTATATAATAATGTGTCCTCTTGTTCTAAGGCAGGAATGTAATAGTTCCTACCTAGTAAAATTGTAAGTATGAAATTAAGTAATCTATGTAGCTTGCTGAGAACAGTGATAGATATGCAATTATGTTAACATGTATAATAGGCAAGTTACATGAAAAAGTGGGAAGAATGCTTAGGGAGATAGAGGGAGGGCTTTTTCTAAATTGAGAAATTGGAAAACGGATATTTTTTATCATATGAACGCGATGACTATGGGTGGAGAAATTTGGAGAAGTAGCGGTAAGATCAGGAATGCAAATTTGGCAATGGTAGTTTTGAAAACAGAGTTATGAAGCTGGTACACAGAACAATGTTCCATGTTAGAATTAAAGTCAGGAGGTAGAGACATAAATAATTCTAAAAGTCATAAACAATTATCCAAAGGCAAATCCTGTAATAGGAGATTGAAAAGAGAAATAATCAGCAAAACAAACAAACAAACAAACAAAAAGGCCAGCTAGTGTGTCCAGGAGGTACAAGGTCTACAAATAAGTATTCATTTTGTTCTCTACCAGGGATAGCAAAGCCTCCTCCAGCTCACAGTATTTTTGCCTTTGAAATCCTACTAATGAAAGGAGAATAAAATTCATGTGCTGTTTTTCTTGTTTTCAAACCACGTTGTTAAATATAATGCCTAACATACACTATACATTTAAATAATGTAATATCATATTGAGCGTATCTCAAATGTGAAAGCCTGGACTAAAGATGCTGGATTTTGTCCTTAGTACTAGAGTCATGTGTTTTGATTTTAAATATACTATTATTGGTGCATTGTAATTATGCATCATAATGACGTTCAGAGTGATGGGAACATATATGCACAAAACACTTGGATCCAATGAGTCATATTTACTTTTGAAATAAATAAGAAGTACTTCTATTGCTTTGCACATTCATCTCCTACCTTTAACTAGAATTAAAACTTAGGTTATCTGTCAATCTGACTCAAGTACTTGTATTGTCTACTAGCAAGAAAAGTCGCACTCCAGAATATACCAGCTAAGAGAAAATAGCTATTTCCTTCTGCTCCATATAAACAAATCTCTCTTTCTGCAAAGGTTATATAGTAATAAAATGTTCCCCAATGAAATTCTATGGTTAAGAATATCTATAGACATGTTTCTTTGTTTAGTGGGGTGTTGGCAGTGAGGGAAAGGCTAGCAAATGTATCTTATGATCCTTCTTGACAAAAAAAAAAAGTATTTTAAAATGCTGAATGCTATACCATGCCAGAGAATGCCACAGTTTCTGATGGCATTTATGATAAGCACTTTATTATGAATAGTTTTACTGGAATTAAATAGATGTTGTGCGCTGGAATTGGAGTTAGAAGACTTGGATTGAAATTACAACTGCTATCAAATAATACTTGGATGACCTTGGGTGAGTTATTAATAGTCTTCGAACACTAAGAGAAGAGGCAACAGAAGCTAACCCTGCAAGCTCTGTCTTGAGAACTGAATTTATTTGATTTTCTCACCTGTGAAATTTCTGGGCTACAGATAGATTTATCTATATGACAATGCACAAATTATTTAACTTCTCTTTATTTTATTTTTTTAATTTATTTTATTTATATTTTATTTTTAATTGGTGCATTGTAATCATACATCTTTTTTAGGTACAAGCTGATAAAGGCATACATGCACACATTTCTCATTTAACCCTTTCCCATTTCCTGCCCCACTCCCTCACCCTCCCTCCTTTTCAAGTTCAGTTTAGTGATTGACTTTGATACGTTCATGAAAGTACATCATGTGCATTAGGGTGTCCCCCCTCCCCCCATCACCTTCTTTTGAGTCAAATTCTTTGCTCACCTAAGGTTTCTACTTCTTCCTCTGGAGTCCCTCTTATGTCCCATTTTCTCCCTAGCTTCCACATATTAGGGAGATCATACAATTTTTTACTTTTTGTGACTGACTAATCTCACTTAACATAATGTTTTCCAGTTCCATCCATTTCACTGCAAATAACATGATTTTGTTCTTCTTCATGGCTGAGTAAAATTCCATTGTGTACATATCCCATAATTTTGTAATCCATTCATCTGTTGATGGACATCATAGTTAGTTACATAGTTTGGTAATTGTAAATTGTGCAGCTATGAACATAGATACACATGCATTGATCTGATAGTTTAGTTTCCATTCTTTTGGGTAGATACTCAGAAGTAGTATTGCTGGATCATATGGTAGGTTCACTCCCATTCTCTGAGGATCCTCCAAATGGTTTTCCAAAGTGGTTGCACTAATTTGCAATACCACCAGCAATGTATTAGGGTTCCCACTTCTCCACACTCTCACCAGCATTTGTTGTTGTTTGTGTTCTTGATGGTTCCCATTCTGATTGGGGTTAGGTGAAATCTCAAGGTGGTTTTTGATTTTGCATCTCTCTGATTGCTAATGATGTTGAACATATCCTCATACATTTATTGACCATTTGTATTTCTTCTTTTGTGAAGTGTCTATTTAGATCCTTTGCCCATTTTTTGATGGAGTTATTTGTTTTCTTAGCTGTGAGTTTCTTGAATTCTCTGTATATGGAAATAAACTCTTTATTTTCTTATCTATCATGTGATTATATAAACAACATCTACTATAAAGTGCTATTGACCTGTTAAACCAGAGGGACCAGCTTATTCTAGAAATGCCCCCACCCCAGTGCTTAGCACTTCTCAAACAGAAGCCTTGGGTCTGTGGACAGTTACCCCCAGGAGGAATTATGAAGTGATATTAGGCAAGAGTGGGGGAGGGAAATCAGGACATGGTGATTTGGAGGATCTCAGCAGATGGCTTAGCTCTGTTCCTGCACTGCAATGGGGAGAAAATAAGGCCCATGAGCATGTTTTACCAGGTAGGTAGTTCCTCCTGGAGACAGTACTCCCATACACTGTGCCCTGGGGGAAGTGCCCAGGGGCATTTTCATCCTTCTGCATTGTCCTGGAGCTCTCTAAATTCCAGGGGACTCCACCTTCTTCTCCCCACTCTCATTTCCTCTGCCATCCCAGCCACTACCTGGGACAGAAAAAATATAGATATAACACCACAGTCTTCATTTCTTCATCATAAAATTCTCACAGGATATACTCACATCTTCCCCACTTATAGCCCTGATGAGAGAACAGTTCAGCATCAGTGAGGTTAGGAAAACCCATCAGGGAGGGATCTAAGCACCACCAGGAAGAAGGAGGAGGAGTAGGCATGGATAAAGCAGGGGAAGAAAGTCCCAAGTCCAGGGAACAGCAGGGGCCAAAGGCCAGGAGGGAGGTGGGAGTGGGGCAGGCAGAGTCCCAGGCTGGACCTGGGTGAGAGGCAGGTGGGGAGCTGCTGAGCTCAGGTGCTAAAGCTCCTCCAGAGGAAAAGACTTCCTGTGAGCAAGGCACCGACCCTCCTAGTACATAAGTAGATATGATACCTACAACTTTGGATCACCTAGTTCCAGAGTAGAAGTGGCCAGGAAAGCTGTAATAGCAGCACAACCGCCCACAATATATCTATGTTGGTGTGCAGAGGACCAACCTGTGATGGCTCTCTATGAAAGTCTCTCCACAAACAAATCATGAGTACTGACTGCTTGTGGAGTGGGCATACCTTGAAAGATGTGGCTACACAGTTCTGGTCTGGAGGCTGAGAGACTAGATCTGGAGACTTGAATTCTCAGAGGCTGGTCCATGGGAGTGAGAGAGGGAGTCGAGGGGTGTAGGGGTCAGGACCTGCTCTGTGCCTGGGACTCTGGGCAGTCTTTAGCTCTTGGATCCCTCAACTGCCTCATGACACCTAAGGCTGGCTTTATCATTAAATATTAACTATTAATGGCAAGTATATGAATGACTATCTGAATAAATAATCTGTATAAACAGAATTTAAGTAGTAAAGATAAAAATCATTTAATATAAAAGGAAGCCCTGAGTGAGAAAAAGTTGAGGAAACATTAAAAGGATGCCTGGAACTAATTTGAAATTTTTAAATTTAAAATATTTTGTCTTTAATTTCTGAATATGTACAGCTTTAAATTTATATATACAAATAAAGAAACAATTCAAGAGAAAGGTAACACCTAACATGAAACTACTGGAGCGGGAATACATTTAATACATCAAATAATGGAAAGGAATGGTTGTTTTATTAGAGTGCCTCTAAAAGCCATTAAACTATATAAAGACAGTTCATTTCTTTAAGTGTACAGAGACTGATGCACTAAGGAAAGTTCAGGGAAAGCCTCTTCAACCACTTTCCTAATGCCACTTTTATTTCTAAATAGATTATATGCTGGATAATACCAGGGACTTAAAAGCCATCCATTATATCCTCTTAGCTGATAAGATTAAGGATTTTCCTTAAGATAAAAAGGTGATTCTAAAATATTGGAAATGTATTTGGAAATGACAGAGTTATTCCTGTCATATTTTTTTGTGGGGATTGCATCTTGGTGTGACATGTTTAATTGACTATTTACTGAGATTGATTCTTCCTTTTATGTACAAGAGGATGTTAAAAAAATACTCTTTATAGTAAGAAAGAATAATAAAGTGCTTCCTCTCAGTTTTGAAGGGCAGCAAACAAAAAGCATGTTGAAATCAAAATGATTGATAACCAGGGGAAGAGAAGGCAGCATCCAGTGTAAGTGAAAGGTCTTTCATTATGGAAGGTCTCAGAGCCAGGTGAACATTAGAGGAGTCATAAAAAAGGGGCTGTTGCCCAGTGTTGTCTGGTTTGCTGTACAAATGTTCAAACATGACATCATGGTATGATGAAGGGCCAATTATTATAAATGAAGTGAGAGGATCATGGTGTGATGGGCCCAACTAAGTTAATTCAAAATAAATTGAACACCAAAAAACTGCTGCTTAACTTTTGAAGAAACCATCTGGTTGTGTTCTCTTCAGACATCATGAGGTTTAAGGCAAGTCTCATACTTAAGATGAAAAACTCTTAAAGACTAAAGGAAGCCAGATAGAAGCCACATTTCAGACTGAATGACATGACGCTGGCAAGGGATGATCTACAGGCAAGGAGATAGAATTTGGCAATAGTAGAAACCAAAACTTTGATACCCTGTAGGTATCTGTGAATCCCAACATTATAATGGAGCAAAAATGGAGCTCCATATACTGCTGTGGAACTCAAAATAATGCTGCCAATTTTGCCAGGGTTGGCTAGGTACCTAGATTGGACTCATTCAGAAGGAAGAGCAGTTCAGAATTTGGGGTAATAAAAAGCCACACTCAGCAGAAACTGGGATTTTATTTCTGAGTCACTGTTAACATCAGACAATCTCTACCTTTCTATGTGACATATTCCAAGTTTACTCTCAACTTTTGCAACAGGTAAAAATTAGACCACCAAGGACAACCAAATGTTGTTAAAATAATTTATATCTTATAAATTATTTTTATAATTAATAAACACTTAAAATAATTTATAACATATTCTGACCATTGCACTTATCAAATGTTTCTTCCTTCTTTCAGCTGTGATGGAGGGCTTAATGATTTTCTTGCATTGGGTCAGACACTGTTGACTTGGAGGTTGGTGACCTTTAAGAGCCTTTTTAACTCAGAAAGTTTTTAATTCTCCAATACTCTAGATGCATGACTCTACTTCACTTGTCCTGGTCAGAATATGCTTTCTCTCTGCCAAACTGAAATATGCAATTGTAATCATATGGGAAGTCACAGCCAAGGCATCCCCAGAGACTCTGGCCATCACAGAAACAGCTGCCCTCCTGACTATATACAGAAGCTGGGCAGAGCTTCAATGATTCTGCTTGGATCATTTTATTTTATTTATTTTGTTGTCGTCCTTGGCACAGGGGCCTCCTGAGCCAGAGTGTAGGACGGATCCCTACGGACAGGAGTAGGAGGGAAATTATTCTTTCCACCTAATGGAAAAATGCTGGCTCTGCTGGCACCCTTTATTAAAATTAGGGTGGGAGGAGGGCAGCTAATTTAAAGCAAGACTCATTGAAGTAGCCACTAACTGAGACATTCCGATTTCCCAAATAATGAAGAGGAAGTGCATTTTGCTATGTGAAAGTTGAGTCAGTCTCTTAGACTGTGAATCTCAGATCCATATCATCTAATTATACAAAGTTAAGAAAATTTAGACTCTCTAAAACTCAGTTTCCCTCTCTGAAAATGGGAAGTCATTGTAACTATTGCCTCATGGAGTGATGACGCACAATGGTCAAATACTTCATAAGCAAACAGCACAATGCCTGATGCAGAATACATATTTAATTAATTATTTTGACCCATCCACATGCAATTATTCCCTCCTTGGGTAGTTCACAGTTGAGGATATATTGAATTTGTTAATGCATGGAAGGGGGGACATGTAAAGAAATCCTGTATCAATGTAGGTTTATGCATCCAAGTTCCAATTGCCTTGTTTTGACACACTTGATAAGAATATGATTCCTCTAGGGGATTATAGAAACCTTGAAAGGATAAGAGCCCTCATCTACATTTATGCTTAACATAGTGGGAATTTAATAAATAATTGGTTTTTGTTTTATTTTGCAGTGCTAAGGATTCAACTCAGGACCTCACACATGCTGAGCACATGCTCAGCCACTAAACTACACTCTTATCCTAAACAGAGAGTTCTCATGGGTACGGTAGATTTGCAGCATTTTCCTGTATAATTTAGAGTAACTTTCCTATATAATTGAGAGTAATAGTGGCTAATATAAATTATATAAACTTTTAAGAAAGGAATCATATATTCGAATAGCCTTCAAGCAAAAATATTGCCACATGATTTTGAAAAATAGATTTTTGAACAAGAATAAAGCACTCCGTAAACATGAAGTGGTAGATAAATGCTAGAAATATGCAAAATTTACAAAGGAATGTTTTGAATAATTTCTCTTCTATCAACAATTCACATCATTATGGCATTATAATGTTTAATGGTGCTTTCATTAAACACCCGCTTCTCTGAAAAATGACAAAATTACAAGGTTAAACTCCCAGTGTGGAGTAGATCTGGTGATGTGTGCTAATTAACTATTTTTTTAAGTCAGCGTGCTAAAAAAGAAGGAAATGGAAAAATGTCCTGCCTCGTTTTCAATTAGTGTATTTTGCTTCTTGCCATTTATTCCCAATTGTCTATTTTGACTAAACCTTGCATTTTCCCTTGCTGAGTTTCTTTTCCTTAATGCTGTTTTAAATTAACCTTTTATCTTCTGTTGTTAGCAATACAACAAACAGTTTAATATTGAGCAACTAAATAACTTCATTTATGAATAGCTGAAGTTATTCATAGCTCGTCCAAACAGAATTGCAAAAGATTGTGCAGTGGAAATGCATTTATTTGCTGTAGCATTTTCATTAGTTTGAACATTGAATCAAATTGAAAATCAAAGAATAAAACCTGCCTCATATAAGAAAAGATCATTTGATTGCAGCAGTACTACCCTTTTTCCTGTCAAGTTTTCTGGCTGATATAAAATCATGTACATAAATGAGGATTTGTGAAATTGCAAAGCTTGTTAACAGTAGCTACTTTCCAAGTTTTAGATCAACCAACATTTACTTCCTTTACCCTGACTGTGCTTTTGACACATTCCTGTCACTTGGTAAGGGAACATTTGGATGGGGAAGTCTCAGAAACTGGAATCATATTTTTCGTTTTACATTCTGCTTGACATAATGAACATTTCCCTCTCTTTTGCCAAAATCAGTACTGGGGGAGATCAAATACAGTGAAGTATTTTAATACTGTAAAATTGCCCCTGTCATTATCATGTCAGTTACATGAGACCTTGAGTGTGCTGGGCTATGGAAATCTTTCTAGATAAATTTGCTAGAAGCACTGCTGGGGAAAACTGTTTATAAAATCTAATAGATTTAATCATTAGAAAAGATATGCATAACAAAAATGGTACTTTATGATGGCTATAAAGCAGTATGAAAATTTTTTTCAGGTATGTCAATCTATGAACAGCTTTGGTAGCACGATCATTTTGTTAGATTTTGTTTTATTATTCTGAACATTTTTTTCCTCAATTCAACCTTATTTAACAATCCATTCTGAAGGCACATATTTCTACTAAAACATGGATTTATCATCCTTCTTTCAGAGTATTCTATATTACCTTTGTTATGATTAGTGAGGAAAAGTAAATTTTGAGATACTGTGAGATTTTTTTTTTTTTTTTTTTTTTGGTACTGGGGATTGAACTCAGGGGCATTCTACCTCCAAGCTATACCCCCAGCCCTATTTTTTTACTTTATTTTGAAACCGGGTCTCACTAAGTTGCACAGTGCCTCACTAGGTAGCTGAGGCTGGCCGTGAACCCGGATCCTCCGGTCTCAGTCTCCCGAATGCTGGGATTACAAGCGTGCGCCACTACGCCCGGCTCTGTGAGATTTTTTATTTGAAAATATTTACAAGTTGTGTGATCTTTGAGAGCATTTTTATCCTTTCTAAATTCTAGTTCTTCTATCTCTGGCACAGACTACAAGCTCAATAAATGATAATAGCTTGAGTTTCTAAATATAATAAAAATTCAAGGCTCTGGATTGATTCTCTTGCTTTAGAAAATATATCAACCGCCCAATGAATCAGGTCATATTACAGCTATCACTTCTTTAATGATGAGTCAATAAGCTGATTTTAAAAATTTAATTAATCTTCTACTTCTGTATTTCCAAGTGTAGAAAAAGAAAGCTATACTTAAATGCCTGAATGTTGTCTTAAAATTCAATTAATGAAAGAAACACTTCCATTGACGTTATATACATATATGAAATCATCAATGCCAATCTCAATATTATGTATAGGGAAGTGGAGGGAGCTGGGGGAAGCTTACCAGTGAGGTGTGCATGTATGTCCCTATCACTCTGAACTCCATTGTGTTATGACGTGAAACTGCAAGATAACAATAAAAGTATATTTAAAAAATTCAAACACCAGTATTTTTATTTCTATCTCTGAAAGCTGGGCAGTTAGAGAGAGAGAGAGACAAAGTTGGAGCCATTCACATTCCACCAATGAAATGCAAAGGCATTAGATGTAGGCTATATATCATACCTGAGGTGAAAGAAAGCCTTTCAAAGATCTCATGGAGGAATGTGGTACTTTCAACACAAAGAATCTGTATAGAGTGGACTACTGAAAAACAAGGACTGAGATAGACAGAAGAGTTTAGAATGTCTGGAAAAGATTTTTTTTTAACCTTAAAGAAATGCAAATTATACATATCCCTAAGAATAAACACACACACACACACACACACACCTCACAGGAGAAAGATCCTGGATTTAAAATTCCATCACACGCCGGGCGTGGTGGTGCACGCTTGTAATCCCAGCATTCGGGAGGCTGAGACCGGAGGATCCGGGTTCGCGGCCAGCCTCAGCTACCTAGTGAGGCACTCCGCAACTTAGTGAGACCCGGTTTCGAAATAAAGAATAAAAAATAGGGCTAGGGGTGTAGCTCGGAGGTAGAATGCCCCTGAGTTCAATCCCTAGTACCGC
>PVLC010008786.1:0-12427 GCA_004027655.1 Graphiurus murinus | reverse complement strand
TTCCATCACAACTGACAGCAATCCCCATTTTGCACAGTACTGTAAGAACAACCATCACATCAGTATTGCTCTTTCTCTGAAGTCTTTACTTTACCAAAAAAACAACAAATGAGAAGAGAAGGAATAGGAAGAAAACAAAACAAAGTTGAAAATATGGACTTCCAGAGTCAGGCCTGAACTAAGGCATATTTACAAAGAATCAAAAATAAATTCTTCCACTGACCAGGACTTATTAATGCCTGAACAAATTAGACTATTTGGTCATATCTAATGGTTACCATGAAAACCATAGTATTTGATACAGATTTCATCCAAATTAGAAAGCAAAGATGCAAAAATTATGACTTTAAGGATAATGGTAGCGATGAAGATAGCTTTATGCTCTTAGTCTATTTTGCTGTGCTCATATAATCTGAGGAGATGGATTAAAAAAGTTAGGTCTCTTATTTGAGATGCCAATTCAGCAGATATCAATGTAGTTATTTTTATTGGTTTGTGTTTTTTATTTTGTTTTTAGTTAGACTTTCCAGGCCTGCCTTCCCTTCCCTCCCTCCCTTCCTTCCTTCCTGCCTGCCTTCTTCCCTTCCTCCCTCCCTCCCTCCTTTCCTCTTTTGTGGTGCTGAAGATGGACTCTAGAGACATTCTACTACTAACTTTCAACCCCTGTCCTATTTATTATTATTATTATTATTATTATTATTATTATTATTATTATTTTGAAACAGGGTCTCAATATGTTTCAAAGGATCTTGCTAAGTTGTTGAAATTGGCTTCCAACCTGTGATCCTCCTTTTCCAGCCTCCCAAGTACCAAGATTATAGATGTGTTCCAACACACCTGACATGATTCTCTTTTATAAGTCATCTCTCGAAGTTGTTTTAGATTTGTTTTCCTGAGCTTGGAAGTTATGCAAATGGTGATGACGAACATGAAGAAAAATGAAGTCTGATTGAGCTGGGAATCTAATTCCAGAATTATTTGGGCCAAGATAAGGCTGAGTATTTTCCATAGATGATAAATGAACCTTAAAAAGAGAAAACTGGGTATGGCATTGCCTAGTGTCCCTATTCAAAGATCCAATGAAAGTAGAGAAATCCAGCATCACGAAATTAGTATTGAATGCCAAATTTTGGAGGATACAAAGAACTTCCAACATAGAGATGCATATGTCCTAGATAAGAGATCTTTGGGAAGGAAATGCCTAGAAAGGGTCTTTCCTGAATAATCCTTTAAAGAGAAGCTGTATTAACCACAACCAGACCAAGGAACCTTCAATCATGCACTGAAGATCTCATACCTTCCACATTTACCATGAGAGAAGTTGTAACACGGAGAGAATACAGATTGTTCTCCTTTCTCAAGTGCCAAATGCTGCCAATTTCAGGACTTAGAATTAGGAAGAGTGTGTGTGTTTGATGGGAGATTTCTTGTAATTAAATGGTTATTTATTGCTATCTTTAGAACAGTAATTCCTAAATGGAGATTCTATTTGCACCATCAAGAGGAAATAGCATTGTGCATTACCCAACAGTTTGGGAAGCTCTTCAGTGTTCACTTGGTGGTATGAATACATTTAGAATGGGCTATGGGAATCTAAATATATACATCAATAAATTGAAATGACTTAGTGAGGCCCTCCACAACTTAGTGAGACCTTGTTTCAAAATTAAGAATAAAAATAAGGCTGGGGTTGCAACTTGGAGGTAGAATGCCCCTGGGTTCAATCCTCAGTACTGAAAAAAAAAAACGAAATATATTTTATTCTCATTCTGGATCTTCTATGTTTATTCTTGAACAGTATTCATCAGGCAGTAAGGTATACTTGTTTTTTTCAATGGAAAATGAATTTTATGAAAGTTTTCAGAGGCTCTTTTACTCTTCTACACCACCGAGGATCTCTTTCTTTAGTACCATGATATAGATGTTTCCTTCTGACTTTCTTCCATTCCAGCACTGATCTAGGCCTATTAGCCTTGTTTTTTTTTTTCTTGGTACTGTAGATTGAACTCAGGCAAGTTCAACCTCCAAGTTACAACTCAAGCTCTTTTTACTTTTTTATTTTGAAATAAGGTCTAAGTTACTGAGGGTCTCACTAAATTCCTATGACTAGCCTTGAACCTGTAATCCTCCTGTCTCTGCCTTCAAGTACTAAGATTACAGGCACTACTATACATACCTAATATATAGCCTCTTGTCTAATGAGCTTTCCATACTCTTGCTAATAAATTATCTTAGGTAGGGATCTTTTCAATGTGACTCGGAACACATTGCCAAAAGAGTCACAGCTTGCAATTCTGAAATTTTCACTATATTCAGTGGAAGAGCAGCTTGTTTTATTTGGAACTTTTTAGATGTGGACAAAGTTGAGATCCCCAAATGCTATGGTACACATTTAGGTCTTCTGAATTATTCTATTTTAAAAATTCTTTGCTATTAGACTTCTATATTCTTTATGAATAATTTTCTAGATTATAGGCTTGGCTAACTGGCAAAAGGTGGTTGACCTTGGTATACAATTTGGTTAACACTTATAATTCCCAGACTATAGTACTTCGGTAAGGGAAAAAATGTTACTTACACAAGAACTTAGTTTCCTTTACATCTTTCTGAATTTATTTTGAACCACTATAATCATAGCCTCTAGTTACACTATCTTCTGTATTTCCTCTAAAATCTCATTACGCTCCCACTTTGGGGCTTGGGATCCGGACCCTCTTTTCTATAATGTCCTTGGGGTCTTGACTCTCTTGTCTATAATTTCCTTAGTTCTTTATCAAGTTTCATCTTCCTAGAACATTCTGAAGTCAAGAATGTGAGAGAATGATTTTATGGAGAATAAACTTATGGGAAAGTGATGGAGATAAAGCAGGAAGTAGCAGAAAATATCCTGATCACAAAGACTGTGGATGTTGATCTGAATGAATAACCACAAAAGATTGTAAATATTAGAGTTAAATTTCCAATAAAAGCATGTTTTGGGATTAAAGAATATGAATGCAAGATTTTTAAATAAGAGTTTGACAGTATCAGATTTATATGTTTGAAAGTTATTCCTACAAAAAAACAATTGGAGAGAAACTAGCTTAGAATCAGGAAGAGGAAAAAAAAGAAACGATTCCACCAACAATACACAAAACTAAGTGAGAAGGCAGGAGTAAGGAGAATTAGAGAGACTGAAAAGAAGAATTGGTGACATAGTTGCAAAGATACACTCTATGTGGCTGCATCACATAATGTAAGAGGAATCAAGGAGCTCTATGATTATGGCTCAGCATCTAATTAGATGATGATGCTACTCATTGTGATAAGAAATGTGGTAGAATGGCAAAGCTTGAGGAAAGATGGACTCTGGTGTGTGTGTGTGTGTGTGTGTGCGCGCGCCTGTGTGTGTGCACACCTGTGAGCACGGACGCACGTTAGAAGCATTCTATCTGGTGGTCAGCTGATTATTTTTGCTCTTGAGTGCATCAAAGATTTTTAATAAATGATAAATATGGGAGTTCCTGGTGCATAAATGCTAATCATCACATTCGATTTCAGTCTACTTAACTTCATAATTTAGGATTGGGTCAGCATTTTATTTGTAATTTTTTCCTATTAGCTGTCATAATAAGGGTGCATTGACAGATTATTCAGAAAATGACAAATCTCGGATAGAGACAAAATTAGGATGGCATAGCAGTCATAAGAGGAGTCAAAACAAAAACAAAATGCAAAGGAAAAAAGTTAGCATGAGAGGCAGTGATATATTCATACCCAGTTACTCTGAAACAATGATGGTTTCCCAAACCTACTCCTTCTAAAGATAGTAGCTGGATTTGGTTGAGGTTATTATGAACTGTCCAGTGTCACCTGTTAAGGCTCCTTAGTAAAGAGCCATAACTAGATGTCAGACCTGCTTAATTATATTCTGTGACTGCCTTCAGAGGCAGCAGGTCAATACCTGAATAGGATTTAGCAAGATCCAATGACAATGTGCATGTATAATTTTATACTCTGAATTCATATACATCCTTGAATATAAAAAAGACATATTTACATCTATCCCTTCTCCCAATTCTGACAGAATCTGCTTCTAATTAGTATCCACATTTAGTAGAAGAGAAGCTGGAAGCTAAATGTGGCTAGAGACTTTTCCCTATGTCAAAATGTAAATGTTAGAGGTGGGACTGGTTGCTTGACTCAGAAACGCATATTCTTTCCACTTCTAGATGGACTGAGGTAGAATGCATACATGTATTCTTGCCATGACAGTTTATTTGTCACAAATATTATAATTTGGTTTGAGAAAACCATATTTGAAGAAACCTCATCAAATTCAGATGGAGGACCTCCCTCCCCTAAACCCACTTTGTTTTAGACCCATGGTAATCTGTTTTCTCCTAAAAAGGTGCACATATGCAGGGATATTGTAATCAGAATACCCAGTGGAATTCAACACTCGTTAAACTCCTCAAGCAGAGAGCAATATAAACTAACACAGTGGAAATAAGGTCACTGAGCATAATGAGCAAGACACCTGACAAAGGGAAATTGGTGTGCAGCCTTGAAATCCTCATTTTCTACAGTTTGAGAAAATGTGTCTAGCTGCTGGCTTAGATTACCGCTGTGTATCTGTGGGCATGCCATTCAGGAGTTGAGAGCAACACAACCGGCTAGGTCACTAGGAGGCACAGGTGTGTTAAGAGAGTAGGTTAAATGTTACCCATTTTCCAATTACCAGCAGTTTTCTTTAGTCGTGGGACTCTTTCAAAATTACCCTTTCCCAAATCCTTCACCTCCCCTAACACAGAGGACCAGCTCTGTGTGTAAGAATTAAAAATCGATGGACACTCTGTGGTGAGAGTTAATATAATACAATGCAAAAACTGTTGTGATTCGTAAAGTGTTGTGCTAATGCAAGTAGTACAATTCATTGATGTTTTCACTCTGTGAAGGAGTGTACTAAGTAGCTGCTCAGCATCAGGAACTCTGGAATCACTGGGAAAGAAGGAGCATGAAATGTGCAGCCTTCCCTCAAGGGTTTATTGGGAAAATAGAAGGGTTTGGTAAAACTGAAATCCTAGTGGTGCTATGAATTATATGCTGAAATCCTCCAGTAGTGTTTGGTAAAAGTTTAGTGGTGATATGAATTATATGCTGGAGAATTTCACCCTCTCCCCCTCGTTAAATGGGAGAGTCTTCACTGATGGGAATCATTTGAATATAAGGAATAAATAGTGACAAGATTTGGGAGAACTGGGAGTGAGGGAATCCTAAATAGCAACAACAAAGGCACAGAGTTGTGAAATGCCAGATATATTATATATATATACTGATTGTGTCAGGGGCTGTAAAGATTGTAAATAAATCGGGATGCATTTACAAGGGTCTATAATACCAGGTACTTGAGAGATTGAAGCAGGAGGATCACAAATTCGAAAGAGGGCAGTGAAACTTAGACCTACCAACAAATTAAAATTAAATGTAATAAATAAATTCTGGCTGGGCATATTGCTCAGTAGTAGAGAGCTTTCCTAACATGTGTGAGGCCCTAAATTCAATACCTGCCAATATAGCTAAAAAGAAAACCAAAAATTGCCAATGAATTCAGAGAAGCCAGTGGAAGCCAAATGCAAAATTAAGTAGGTCCTACTACAGAATTTCTACTTAATCTGATAAATCAAGCCTTCCTGAGGTCTTCAAAAGTAGAGATCTATGTGATATTTGGGAAAGAAAGAGGCATGTGCATGAGTAGAAGTTTAGTGGCAAAGAGCTTAGTTTTTTTTTTTTTTAATCAACCTATATGACATTTAATATTAGAAGGAGTATAAAAGTGCCTTCCTAAGCAGATATCTCATGCTTTCGTCAATTGTATAATATTTCACATATTTCTTTGAGTTATGTCTTGGTTTAGGGATGATCTGTGCTACAACATCAGTATTGACAGGTAGAATAGCAGTGGATAAACAAATTGATCTCCTGGAGTCTCAGGTAGCTTATCTGCAAGTAAGGGCTTTAGAACATATATTCTCTAAGCATTTTTTTCATAATACAAGTTATACTTTCCTAGAGACACCAAACATATTATCGCAAACTGGTGGGCAGGTGTCTTTGTGTATATTCCAAGAGAAATAGGGTTTGTGTGCAGGCATTGAGGGAAGTATAGATAGGTCAGCGCAGCTACAAGGTCACATCTTGCCTTGAACTTCATGAAAGAAACATATAAAAAAATGAAATATAACTTCCACTTTGAATATCCATGTTCTTAATAAAAATAAGTGAAACTACTTTATTTTATTCCTATCCTTGAATATTCTTTCAAGTTGCTATTTCTCAACAGTAGGCTCTCTCAGGATTTTCCAGTTATTTACATTCACATTGGACATAACCTTGGGGAAAAGAATCTTTGACTAAGTTTTGGAATAAATTCTAGACTTTGTCTCTGGGTGAGTGGGTGTAAGTTTTAGATGGTATTTAATTATTTCATTTCATTAATCTGTTCCTCAATTTGTTCAGTTGTGATTCAAGAATGACATCTGTCATACCTAACTGCAAAAGTAGGTTTCTTTGTGACTATATATCAAGGAAATAGATTTATCTTGATTTAAATTGCTGAAACTCTCAAGCTTTTATTTTTGATAAAATTGACATAGGATTATACTTGTTCTTTGGTAAATTTTAAGACATAAGAGAATAAAGTAAGTTAGAGCTTCAAGAAACTGTGGATATCAGTAGTGCTCAGAAGGATTTCCAGAATTCCTCATGTTTCATCCATAAACTTTCTTGAAAAAGCATGACAGTGTCACTAGCTGTGATCACAGAGAGTGAGGGGAAGACTCAAAAGTCAATCTCAAATCAAATCCTGACTCACACAAGAGCAAATTTCTTTCCCTGCTGTATCATCCAAAGAAGACACATGTTCCCGATGATGTAACAGCAAGAAACTCATCCCAGTTACCAAGTAGTTGCATAATGGGTTAGAAGGTTGCTTAGATCTCCAGAAACTTTAGTGTGAACTTTAAAAAAAAGTGTCAATGTGGTTTTTTTATTTTTCTTTATTATATCAATGTAACCTTTCACATCCCAGGAGATATCAGAATCCTTTGAAATCCTAGCTAGGTTGCTTAACTTTCTTAGTGAGGAACTAATTTCCAGAAAAATTAATTTCCAACTAGACAGATCTGTATACAATCACAGGTCTATTTAGGAGTAAATATGTAAGCAGAACCAATGTTGCCAAGTGATTTATTCTCTCTCTCTCTCTCTCTTTTTTTACTGTTGAAGAAGTTATGTGTTCTTCAACATAAACCTCTCATAGTTTAAGATGAAGGAAGCTTTGTTGTTACAAATAAATAACATACCAATAACACACATTTTACATATCTATATTCATATAGTATTGCAAACATTTTAAAATAATAGAATCAATTCATCCATAATTTTCAAAACAACTGCTTTCCAGCAAAACAATTCTGTTTACATTTGTGAATTGCCAAGTGTATTTCAAATTTCTACCTTTGGTTTCATGTATATGGTACTTCAAACTAACTCAATAAAATAAACTCAATAAAATAAAGTGTTCCATGTTTTTTGACAGGTATCAAGTGAACTAATTAGTGATTCAATAACAAAGCAGAAGAAAAGAAAGTTCAGAAAAATGTATGTATACATTTACAAAAGTCAAAATTAATGCCATAAAAGAACTCAAAAACTGACATATTTTCATGTATGCTAAAGTCAATAAAAATAAATAATTTATTTTGAATGAAATTCAATATTTTTTCATTACTTTAAGGAGATTTGATACAATATACCATAATTTTGTTTTATAAACTAAGCTAGATTCATCAAAATTGTCAACTTAATGGATCAAATTTTTGAGATAATATTAACATTTTCTAATAAATCTTCCCAAATATCCTCCTACTAATAATAGAATGATTATTATATATACTACAATACAAAATCATAATATATCTAAAATTGTCATGTTCAAATGAAAGTGAACAGAATAAGATTTTTTACTGAGACCTTTCCTTTCTTTCGAATAACTACCCATCTGATTCTTTTTTCGAAAACATACAGGTCAGAAATCCTTAAAATATTTCTTGGGCAATAAATATTGTGTTATTAACTAAGACATTACTCATAACTCCAATTGTTTTATGTTGGATGCATTATAAATATGTGGGGATTACTTTATTAATATATTTTTCAAATGAGTATTAAGAAAATGAGAGGAAGGTATGTTCTATGAGAAATCTCAAGTCACTGAGACTGAAGTGTGTGGCATAAAACACACTCTCAGAAGTCCAAAATACAAAAACTAACACTGATAAAAGTCTAAAATCTTATTTTAGCAGAATTTTCCTATGGCCTGTCATTGAGATTCCTTTCACAAGTGTTTGCAAGCAATATACTAAGGCCAACTAGCTACTATAGTTGTAAATTTATTTAACTTGCAAAAAAAATACCAGAGGTAAAATTTCTGATATATATATAATTTCTCATTATATAATGAGAAATAATATATTTTTTCTGAAAATCTGAAGCAGGGGTGGTTGTGTTGTCTTAAACTATTTCAATCTCCCTAAGGATCTACATATAATGACATCTCATTTACTTAGTTCTAGGATAATGAAGCTACATTATATTAGTCAACTATCTAAAAAATAAAAAAGGTAAGAGAAACTGGCACAATATTTGGACATTAAATAGAATGGCCAGCGGCTAGTTAAAAGAAACAAAATGGGGTTGTGCTGTTTACTGTTGATGTAACTCCTGACATATAACACCAGGAGTCTATTTAGAAATCTAAGTAGGTTAGAATAGGCTTCCAGGTGTTTAGCAAAGAGGAAAGTCCCATTTTCAAAGCTCAGGCACCTGGAGAGCCTCCTAAAGAGACACAATCTACTTGATGACAAGAAAAGCCCAGAACTCGGATCCCTTTTCCAATCTTATCACCAACACTGAGCACCACCTTTGCTTCAGAGATGCAGATAACCATGAGTCACTTCATTTTAGGCTATGCTTCTACCTTAATATGCACATTATTTTTAACTCACTTAGCTATGCTTTAAACAGCACCATAGGGTATGAGAACTCACTCTTTCCATTCTGTCAGTAGTAAGAGCCATCATTCCTGGTGACAATAAATTTTATAATAAATATTTTTGTGTAAAATAAAACATAATGCATTTAGATCTTACTTGTCTTTGAATACATAGTTTTCCACTGGCAAAACCTGAGGAGAGTTTGCTTAAAGTCTTTGTGTTCCATCTCTATCTCTGGAAAATAGTTGCAATAAAAATTGCCTTCATCTTCTATGAGGGGAAAATGTAAATATATTTGTGAAAATAATTCTGTGTAAATTTTCATCATCATCATCATCATCATCCTTATGTTATTTACTCAAGGTGTCAAGGTGACATTATATGTATATATATATAATATATATGTGTGTGTGTGTGTGTGTGTGTGTGTGTGTGTGTGTATGTGTGTGCATGTGTGTATTCAGCATTATATGGAAGCTTATGAATCTGTGTGGTGGTAGGACACTTTTCCTCATTGTGTTTGGGCAGAATTCCAAGAGTGAACCACAATGATCTCATACTTGAATAATTTCCTCTTGAAATGTGGCTGGAATTGATAAATTGGATGAAAATTTACTCTATGACTATGTTATGCAAGACAGATGAACTTAAGACAGGGAGTTTATCTAGGTAGGCATAATGTATAACAGAAATGCTAATCAACAGGTATAAAATTTCAGTTATGAGGGATAAAGCAGTTCTAGAGATCTTTTGCAAAACCTTTTACCTATAGATAGTAATGCTTAATAATAATAATAATTATAATACTTAATAATCTATTAATGGCATCAATTTCAACCAGGTGTGGTGGCACATGCCTGTAATGCCAGTACTTGGGAGACTAAGACAAGAGGATCACAGGTTCACAGCCAGCCTCAGCAACTCAGCAAGACTCTCAGCAACCTAATGAGATCCTGTTTCAAAACAAAAAAGAAAAAAGAACTGGGAGTGTAGCTTAGCCATAGAATGCCCCTGGATTCAATCCCCAGTCTCCCTCTGTCTCTCTCTGTCTCTCTCTCTCTCTCTCTCTCTCTCTCTCTCTCTCTCTCTCTCTCTCTCTCTCACACACACACACACACACACACACACACGCATAAATCTCATATGAAGTTTTCAACCACAATAAAAAAATATATAAAACAGATATGTTCTCCTGCTGATGGCAGAAGGGGGTGGGTAATGGAGACATGAGTGCTGATATTTGTTCACTTACAAGCAATACATTCCTCCAAATTTCTCTTACTTAGATTTATCTCCATTGTAACAATGCGAAATTCTTCACTAGCCAAAAAACACCTAAGGTTCGCTCACCTGATCAAATTAATGACCACTACATAAAAATTAAAAGCTAACAAAAAGCCATGTGGTCTAGTGTATTTCACACATTTCTAAAAATACAAAAATATGTCTGAGGTCTGTATTTTGAGATTGGATGAATGATTTTTCAAATATTACTCCCAATTGTGAAGTCGGTGTGATAAATGTCGGTTACTTGCTTAATATCTGCCTTTTTTCTCTTTGGACATCCTTATTTATTTTAACCCCTTATTTTCACTTTCATATTAAACTTTAAATTAAATTTCCTTCATGACTCATCTTATAACTTTCTTATTTCAAGAAAATTTTTGTTTTTGATTTTAATATATCACTCTACAACGAAGCCATCTAAAAATTCTGATAAGAATATAAAGGAAGGCCACTTTTATTTTCCATCAATCTTTTAAATATTCTTGTGGACAATGCAAAGGAGTCAGTTGCTATTTCAGGAAGCATATCCTTTAAGTGAAAATCAGAAAGGCCTCAGATATAAAAGATCTAAGATTTGCAGGGAACCTGAACAATCTTTTGGTGCAGGCCCTTCTTATTCTAAGAGACAGACATCTTATCATTTACCAATGGCACAGGGAATTTCAGAAAGGTTAAAGTGTACTTTTATAGTTATTGTATTGTGTGATATAGAAAGTAAAAAGAATGTAGGATAGAAACTACACAGTCTAGTGACCAAAAATTATTTTCTGCAGACAAGCATGGTGGTGCACACCTATAATCCCAATAATTGGGAGGCCAAGATAGGAGAACAGAAGATTCAAGGCCTCAAGGACAGACTCAGCAACTTAGCAAACTATTGTTTCAAAATAATAATTTTTAAAAAAGGTCTGGGATTATATCTCAGAGGTGGAATACCCATAGGCTTAACTCCTAGTACAGCAAATAAGTAAAAAATAAATAAATAAAATAATAATAAATAAGTAAGTAAATAAATAAATTTATTATTATTTGCAACAACACACAGAAAAATCCCTAAGCATGAGACACTGTGGAAATACATACAACTAGCTGATGGACATTGGTGTACTTGTCTTATGTAAGATCTTGTGCCAGGTACAGAGAGATAAAGATACATCAAAATAGAGCCTCTCCCAACAGGTTCACTGGTGTTGAGTTGCCTACACTGATGGCTCAATGACTTTATAGCAATTTATAAAAGCCATGAGAGAGGAAAAGTGCTATAGGTTCAGAGTTAATTGGGAACAGTTGCTGCTGGAGTGGCCTGGAAAATTCTCAAGGGTAAAGGAAGATTTATATAGTGCCACAGAGGCTGATAAAGTACTTTCACAAATAAAGACATAAAAAAGAACCCATGAATAAATTTACTTATTGACCACTATCTTTATTTACTTCATAAAGTGTTAAATTCTTCAGGGGTGTGGAAAGTCACTTATGAATAAAGATGTTTCAATGACATCAATCATTGTAATGAGAGCATTTTCTGGCTTCTGAGTAGCTTGACTTGATATTCATGATATCTTGTGTTCATTTTCCACACTGAAATTCAGGTAGCTCTACTCCATTTCCAGAATAAGCAGTTTGTGGAACTTACCATGTAATAATAATAATGATGATAATGATGATCACGTATTCACTACCTGTAAGCCTTTCTTCAACATTAGCACTTTACATGAATTTCTTTTAAATGTTTAACAATAACTAGGTTTTGACAATTTAAAGGCTAATAATATTGGTGATGCAGTTAGGAATCAAACTCAACATGTCTACTAAGAACATGAATAATATTCTTATCACCTTGGTAAATACTTTTTAATATTTATAAGAGTCACTGAAAAAATAAGTAAACTTTAGAAATGAAAATAGAAGCCGGGCGTGGTGGCGCACGCTTGTAATCCCAGCATTCGGGAGGCTGAGACCGTAGGATCGAGGCCAGCCTCAGCTACCTAGTGAGGTACTCCACAACTTAGCGAGACTCGGTTTCAAAATAAAATAATAAAAAAAATAGGGCTGGGGGTATAGCTCGGAGGTAGAATGCCCCTGAGTTCAATCCCCAGTACCAAAAA
>PVLC010008785.1:0-56833 GCA_004027655.1 Graphiurus murinus | reverse complement strand
TTTTGCGGTACTGGGGATTGAACTCAGGGGCATTCTACCTCTGAGCTACACCCCCAGCCCTATTTTTTATTCTTTATTTTGAAACCGAGTCTCACTAAGTTGCGGAGTGCCTCACTAGGTAGCTGAGGCTGGCCTCGAACCCGGATCCTCCGGTCTCAGCCTCCCGAATGCTGGGATTACAAGTGTGCGCCACCACGCCGGGCTGCCTTCAGCTTTTTAAATGATTGTCCTTTCATTGTAGTTGTGTCCTTGGTAACACATTGAGTGGAGAGTGTGGGGCTGGGGACCACTGTTCTTATAGTTTGAATTTTACCGTCAGCCTAGCCTAATCCCATGTAGACACTTTGTCACCTACTTCTATGTATCTTGACTTTTCTGAAAATTAAAAAATTTTAACTGCTTTCTTATAAGTTGGAATATCTTTGCTAAATATGCCTTTGTTCAAACCAAAGGGATAAATTTTTGTGTTGTTTTTGGTGCTTAAATATTTTAAAAGAAACCTTAGAAAATTAATTTCCTTTTAATTAGCAGGTGCTTCAAAAGAAGGAGGTGCTGGAGCAGTTGATGAAGATGATTTTATAAAAGCTTTTACAGATGTCCCTTCTATTCAGGTAAGGCTACCAGTAACGTGGCACTCCCCATGAATACTGCCTGTGTGCCTGTCTGTATCATTTGTTTTGTCCCTTTTTAAAAACTATTTTTCCTTAAATAACTACATAAATGATATATATGACTTATTATGAAACTATTATTGGTATATATTTTCAAATATTTTTTTTTAGTAAAGCTCAAATGTAATTGAATCTGTAACATTATATTGTCCTTGAAGTTCAGATATGTTTATTTATTCATTTATTTATTTGTGTAGTGCTAGGGATGGAACCCAGAGGCTTCTACTTCTGAGCTACACCCCCAGCACTACTAAAATTTTTTTTTTTTTTTAATTTTGAAGCATAGCCTAGAGAGTTACTGAGGCTGGTGTCAAACCTGCTATTCTTCCTTCTCAGCCTCCCAAGTACTGGGATTACAGGAATTCGCCATCACACCTGGCTGAAGTTCAAGTTCTTGAATTAATGAGTTTTATTTTACTGTTTAATATTCCCTTATTGAAATAGCATGAAAATAAGAAAAACAGTTACTCAGGGAACAAAAAGAGGAAAAGAAAGAGTTGAGAGAAGTAACATTATTAGAATGAAAGTGCTTCAAAAAGAAATATTCATATTTTGACAAAATTAGTGGTTTTGGTCCCAGAGAATGTTGGAGACTAGTGAATAAATGTTTGCAGGTTACTCAGATAGAAGATATTGAAATAGACTGGACATAGCTATAAATAAAAGTATCATTTCAATGTCAGAAATACAAATAGCTGGCCCTGGTAGCACAGGCCTATAATGCGAATACTTGGGAGTATAACTATTTGGCAGACAGTTGGCTCCACAGGAAACAAAACTTGTATCTATCCTGGCTGCAGTCTGTCATGACAAGGCCAGCCTCATCAACGTAGAATCTCAGCAACCTAAGGAAACCCTGTTTCAAAACAAAAATATAAAAAGGGCTGGGGGTATAGCTCAGAGGTAGAATGCCCCTGGGCTCAATCTCCAGTACCACACACACAGAAAAAAATGTCTTCTTGATAATATTGTGTAATAAATATATGAGTGTAATTTTTATAAAATAGGCCTGTCTTTATTCTTGGATGCAAAACCCATCTGTATTTTGTTTTCAAAATACAGAGCATTTTAAGAGTAGATTTAGCCAGGCGTGGTGGCGCTTGCCTGTAATCCCAGTACTTGGGAGGCTGAGACCGAGGATTCCAAGTTCATGGCCAGTCTGGGCTATTTAGTGAAGCCCTATGCAATTTAGTGAGACTGTGTTTAAAAATAAAAAATAGGAAGCCGGGCGTGGTGGCACATGCTTGTAATCCCAGCATTTGGGAGGCTGAGACTGGAGGATCCGGCTTCACGGCCAGCCTCAGCTACCTAGTGAGGCCCTCTGCAACTTAGTGAGATCCTGTTTCAAAATAAAGAATAAAAAATAGGGCTGGGGGTATAGTTTGGAGGTAGAAAGCCCCTGAGTTCAATCCCCAGTACCGCAAAAAAAAAAAATAAAAAATAGGGCTACGGGTGTGGCTCAGAGGTATAATGCCCCTGGGTTCAACCCCCAGTTCTGCAAAGAAAAAAGTAAATTTAAAATTATTTATGAGTGGAGAAATAATAAAAGAGATAACAAGGAAGAAAAACAAAACATTTTACTATTTTGTTATTATAATGTATTCTCCATTAAAAAGTGATCCTAGTATGGAAATGACCTTACTGTGTTATATGAAAGATTTAAAATAAGGCATATTTTGATATTGTTCATGGTAAGAAATGTTGTTATAATTCTAATTTTTTTCTTTAAGATCTATTCTAGTCGAGAACTTGAAGAAACATTAAATAAAATCAGGGAAATTTTGTCAGATGACAAACATGATTGGGATCAACGTGCCAATGCAGTAAGTTTCTTTATTTTTTTCTCTTCTCCTCTTTCCAGTGTTCCTTTCAAAATCATGGAAATTCAGTAGTGGTACTCTCTGAAACTCACTAATACAATGAAGAAATAGGTAGCGATACTTTTTGGAAAGCACATCGAGCTCATAGGCGCCTGCTGACTTGGGGTTCACGCTTATTCTGCTTTTGCCGTCCCACCGGTTTGGTGGCCTGTACGAAATGTAACACTGAAGGTATATAAATAGGGAGTAAGCCATTTGCTTCACAGAGTGTGGTAATCTTCTCATGGTGATTGATCGTTCTGACTTTACACTTCTGCTTATGGATGAATAGAGTTTCCAGACTTGGTCATTTTAAAAACAGGCTTGCAGCTCAGCGTGGTAACACATGCCATAATCTCAGTACTTGGGAGGCTGAAAGAGGAGGATTGGAGTTTTAAAGCCAGCCTCAGCAACATAGTGAGACCCTATTTCAAAACAAAAATAAAAAGGGCTGGGGGAGAAGCTTGGAGGTGGAATGCTCCTGAGTTCAATCCTCAGTATAACAATAAAGGTGGGGGTTTGGGGAGTATACCTCAGGGATAGAAAGCCCTTGGGTTTAATCCCCAGTACTAAAAACATGCTTCCTTAGTAGACAGTGGTAATGATTGCACAACATTGTAAATGTACTTAATACCACTGAATTCTATACTTTAAAATGGTTAAGCCAACCTGGGCGTGGTGGTGCATGCTTGTAATCCCAGTACTTGGGAGGCTGAGATAAGAGAATCACAGGTTCGAGGACAGCCTCAGCAAGTAGTGAGACTTGCATCAACCTAGTGAGACCCTGTTTCCAAATAAGAAATAAAATCAGGCTGGGGTGTAGATGGGAAATAGAATGCCTCTGGGGTCAATCCTCAGTACCAAAAAAAAAAAAAGGTTAAGCCAGGTATGGTGGTGCACACCTGTAATCCCACCACTTGAGAGTCTGAGACAGGAGGATTGCAGTTTTGAGGTCAGTCTCAAAAACTTAGTGAGGTTCTCACCAACTTAGCAATACCCTGTTTCCAAATAAAAAGTAAAGTAAGGCTAGTAAGTATAACTCAGAGGTAGAATGCTGCTGAGTTCAATCCTCAGTATGAAAAAAAAAAAAGGTTGAAATGATAAGCTCTATGTTGTTTTACCTTAATTTCAAAAAGAAAAACTGCCTTAAACTTTTAAATTTTTACTTATTAGCCGGATTTGGTGGCACATGCCTGTAATCCCAGTATATAGGAGGCTGAGACAGGAGAATCACAGGTTTGGGGACAGCCTCAGCAAGTAGTGAGATTGTCAGCAACTTAGTGAGACTCTGTTTCAAAAGAAAAAATAAAAAGGGTTGGGGTTATACCCCTGGATTCAATCCCCAGTACAAAAAAAAAAACAAAACAAAACAAAACAAAAAAAAGAATTTACTTACTTACATATGCATAATATGTGTCTGTTTATATAACTGTGTTATACATGTAACGATAATGCTGTATTCCAGAAAGCTTTTTGTATTTTTATTTTTATTTATGTGATACTGAGGATGGAACTCGGAGGCATTCTACTTTTGAGCTATACCTCCAGCCCGATTTTATTTCTTATTTGGAAATAGTCTTGTTAGATTGATGAGTCTCACTACTTGCTGAGGCTGTCCTTGAACCTGCAATCCTCCTGTCTCAGCCTCCCAAGTCCTGGGATTACAGGCGTGTGCCACTACGCTTGGCAACGTTTTGTTTATATGTTTATTTGAAAGATACATTTAGAGCCGGGCGTGGTGGCGCACGCTTGTAATCCCAGCATTCGGGAGGCTGAGACCGGAGGATCGGGGTTCGCGGCCAGCCTCAGCTACCTAGTGAGGCACTCCGCAACTTAGTGAGACTCGGTTTCAAAATAAAGAATAAAAAATAGGACTGGGGGTATAGCTCGGAGGTAGAAAGCCCCTGAGTTCAATCCCCAGTACCGCAAAAAAAAAAAGAGAAAGATATATTTAATACCTGTAAAATATAGTTTTATAGTTTATATAAAATATAGTTGAATATAGTTACATATAGTAAATATAATGAAACGTGTCTCGTTTTTTTAAAAATTTGATTAATGTAGTTTAGGTAATTTTTCTTTTTTTTTGCACTGCTGCCATCTTTAATGAAAACTCTTTTTTATTTTAGCTTAAGAAAATTCGATCTCTGCTTGTTGCTGGAGCTGCACAGTATGATTGCTTCTTCCAACATTTACGGTTGTTGGACGGAGCACTTAAACTCTCAGCTAAGGACCTTAGATCCCAGGTGGTTCGAGAAGCCTGCATCACTGTAGCGTAAGTATATTCCTTTTGTGATAAATGTTTCTTAATGAATGAATTTAGTACTTATTGACAGTAGCAGGATAACCAAAAAAAGCTTATTTATGATCCTGAAATCACATTTTTTTTTTCGGTACTGGGGATTGAACTCAGGGGCATTCTACCTCCAAGCTATACCCCCAGCCCTATTTTTTATTCTTTATTTTGAAACAGGGTCTCACTAAGTTGTGGAGTGCCTCACTAGGTAGCTGAGGCTGGCCTCGAACCTGGATCCTCCGGTCTCAGCCTCCCAAATGCTGGAATTACAAGCATGCGCCATCATGCTTCACATTAAACACTGTTTCTGACACTGTAATTGTCACACGCATCATTAACTTACCAGAGTCTATGTTAATGTTTTATGGTCTTCTACAATACAAGGGTGGTTCCATTCATCACCACTTCTGACCTCAATACTGTTGTTCAAGCGTTCCTTTGAAGATAGAGAACACAAAGGTGCCTAGTATCAATATTTCTAATTAGTATTTTATTAGACCTTGTATGTCAGAGCTGAAAAGGCAGGAAGGGGTAAGTCCAAGACGATTGCAAGAAGAGAAACAAAACTGCCGTCATTAACAGGTGATGCAGTTACTCCTGCAGAAAACCACAAGGGAATCTACAGGTGATTTATTATGATTAAGGGACATTAGCAAGGTTACTAGATTTAAGTCAGTATATATTAAAATGATCAACCAACTCTAGCAAAACAAAACAAAACAAAAATCCATTATATGCAAACCTGAAAAATATTACTCAGAATAGGACTAGAAAACTGGATAAGATATGTAAAACAGCTGTTTTCAGATAATGCACAATAGCCAGCAGACCTGGAATTCTTGAAGGGCACAAGTTAATTGAGCAGCCCTAGGCATGAAGTCTGCCTGGGTGGCACTTTCTAGACCATGAGGAGGGAGGGGGAACCCGACTAGAGCAAGACAATCTCATTGCCTCAGAAAACTGAGGTGGCCAAAATTTACAATACAGAATAGTGGAGAAAAGAGATAGAAGAAGAACTATAAAAATCTTCACGATCATGAGCCTAGCTCGATACCAGTGCGGGCGTGTGAAAGGTTTAACTCCCTGAGGAGAGGAAAGGACTATTGTCTGGGAACTATAAGGTAAACAATTCCCAGAGCTCATACCGGGCTGGGAGAGGTTCCAAATCTGCCATCCAGAATGGAGAAACCTTGTCAAATGCCCGGGGCATTCACCAGAGACCCCAGAAAGGCCATCGTATAGGAATAGTTTGAGCTCTAAACTATAAGGCTACTCTAGACCCCATCTCTCCTAACAAGCTTATAAAAATCAAGCTGATTCCCAGTATGTTACCTGACTACTAGAACAGAAGTCACTCTAAAGGAAGACAACATCTAGACATACCTGGTACCCCCTTGCTTTTGATTTGAGGTTGAGACATTGGGAAACCAACCTTATAACTGAACACCAGTAAGTCAGTCTGAGTTTGAGTATCTCTTTGAATCAAGAACCTGAATTTTGGAATTTAATTCTGTCTCACCCAGGGTTTTTAAATAGTATACTGTGTAAATTCATTGCAGTTTATCAGTGCCGCAAACAGCGTCAGAACTATCAGTGATTACAGCATTCTTCCTAAATGTTTTAATGAAATCATAAAACCAAGGTTGAATTAGTTGTTTACAAATTTGAAGAGAAGACAGATGTCCTTAAGATCACCCACATAGCTCACATATGGTAGAGTTGTATTTTCAATCATGAAATCTGAAATAATTCCCCAAAGATGTTCAGGGAGTGTTTCTGACCAAAAAAAAAAGAAAAAGAAAAACAACAGAAAAACGGAGGATAGTGATACCATTAATACATACAGAGACTATCTTGAGGAACACTGATTTTGGTAAGATTTTTAACTTGTTTGTAAAATATATTGACCTTTAAATTGTTATTGGGATATCAGAAGGAAAATATCTGATAAAAAACAAAATTTGGGGCAGTCAGAGCTTTCTATTTTACTTGATGTTTACTTAGAGTTAATAGTTTTAATTCTGAGGTCAGATAGCTTCTCTAACTGCTGCAGTAAAGAGATAAAGCAAAATACCAAATTTCATCTTTGGGCCAGCCAGTTAAAAGATGAGGAAAAGAAGGAAATGTATAGTATGCAGATTTTCCTTTTTTCTTTTGTTTTCTGCCGTTAGAACTAATTGAAATTAAAATTCCCAAGTTGATTCAGTGAAAGAGCATGTTAAAGTCATATGGGTGTGGTAGCACCAGTAATTCCAGTACTTGGGAGGCTGAGACAGGAGGATTGTGGGTTTATGGCCAGTCTTAGCAACTTAGCAAGGCCTTCCATAACTTAGTGGGACTCTGTTTCAAAGAAAAAAAAAAAATAGACCTGGGGGTATAGCTCAGAGGTAGAACAACTCCAGGTTCAATCCCCAGTACCATACACACACAAAATTATGTGGTCCTGTCTTTATATTAAGCCATTAAAAATAGTTTTTGTCTTCCTTTCTAGCCACCTTTCAACAGTTTTGGGAAACAAGTTTGATCATGGGGCTGAAGCGATCGTCCCTACACTTTTTAATCTTGTCCCTAACAGTGCAAAAGTCATGGCAACTTCTGGATGTGCAGCCATCAGGTTCATCATTCGGGTAGGTTCCCTCTGCTTTCCTTCACTCTCAGTGTATTTTAATAGGTCACTAGTGCATCTTCAACCCCAAAGGAGGGAAATCACTTTTGAATTATTTTTACAATAGTAAAAACAATACATGGTTATATTATAGTCATTACAGAACATATAAATAATACAGAAGACTACAAAATAAACATGCCTGAGTATGGAATATGATACATATAAGTGTTACAGGCAGGAAATTCTGAGTACTTTAACTCATGTGTATCTTGAGGATGCCCAAAGGAACAGAGTTAAAAAAAAAAAAAAAAAAAAATCAGCCAGGTGTGGGTACATGACTGGCATGGGTAGCAGACTCAGCAACTTAGCAAGACCCTGTTTAAAAAAACAAACAAACAAAAATAGGGCTAGGAGTGTAGCTCAGAGGTAGAATGCTCTTGGTTCAATCTCTAGTACCAAAAAATGAATAAGTAAATAAATCTCTCCCCTTGAATTCTACTCTTGTATAACTAATCTCCAGCCATTTATGTGGATACTTTTCTAAACTTCTATTCTGTGCCTGTACAGACATGCTTACCACACAAGTAGAAAATGCAGATTATATGTGTGTGTGTGTGTACATATTTGTCACATTTATTTCATTTATCCTCTTAACTGTTGAATTACATTCAACAAGTACATTTTTATGTTCAGCAATTGGAAATTATCTGTAGTTTCTTCTTCCTTCTGTTCATGACTAGTGTTTATTGATAAACTCTCGCTTCTCATTTTTTAATTTTATCTGTATCAGTTCTCATTTGACTTTAGGGTTTTCTCAATTTTCATGTGTATTTTTATCTTTGCATAGTTTGAAATGGCTTTTAAATATTTATTTTTTTTCTTTACACAAGGACTGAAAATGTGCTGAACTTTAGGTTTACTTTTCTAAGAAAGTATTCCCTATTCAGTAACTGATTGACCCATATTTAGTATCTAACTGATGTCAAAGTACAAGGTTTCGAGCCGGGCGGCGTGGTGGCGCACGCATTCGGGAGGCTGAGACCGGAGGATCCGGGTTCTCAGCCAGTCTCAGCTACCTAGTGAGGCACTCTGCAACTTAGTGAGACCCTGTTTCAAAATAAAGAATAAAAAATAAGGCTGGGGGTATTGCTTGGAGGTAGAACATCCCTGAGTTCAATCCCCAGTATCGAAAAAAAAAAAAAAAAAAGCGTAAGGTTTGACTATCTTGGACCAATTTGAGATTATTCTCAAGGATCATTTTACCCCACAGCTTCCTGATGACTTTAGACAAAGATGTCCTGGGTCTTATCATACTTCAGTTTCTTCCCCTGCACACCCTCGTTTCTTTCCCTTCCCTCCACTCATACTGATCCCAAGGGCACTTCTTAATAAATACTTTGTATATACTACACTATCACAGCGCGTGCTTCCTACGTAGCCCAACCTGTACCATTAGATCTGAAGAAAAATAGAAAATTCACAGCATCAAATACGTATATGTAGGTTGCTATTTTATTCTATATCTATTAAGAGCTTTTTAGTATTTGCTTCATTCCAGTAGATATCCAGGCACAGTTGTACATGCCTGTAATCCCAATACCTTGGGAGGCTAAAACAGGAGGATCACAGGTTGAAGGCCAGCATATGGTAACTTAGACTCTGTTTCAAAATAAAAAGTGGACTGGGGGTATATAGCTCACAGGTAGAACACCCTTGGGTTCAATCCCCAGTAACACACACACACACACACACACACACACACACACACACACACACACACACACACACACACACACACCAAAACTACTAACAGATTATGTCTGTTGAACTTCTACTTGAGTTCTAGAGAGCTGCGGATCAGCCATTTCAAAGTGCATTCCCAGTAGTCAGAGAGAGAGAGTCTCACTGATTACCTGCCTTGATGACGCCAGTTATTATTTTCTACCAGCAGTAGCCAGGGGATTCCGAAAATTTGGTCAGTTCATGCCTGGTCTCTCGTGCCCCGATAAACTATACTGTGCTGTGTTCTTTCCAGTTATATAGTTAACTTGTCTTTGTTAGTTATTACTACATCCACAGGTGTCCTTTTGAAACTATATCATCATTACTTTTACTTTACCTTGGGAAAACTTTTCTTGATTTCTTCAAAATCTCATGTATAGTTGTTCTGTTGTAAAATATCTAAGTACTTGATTGTAAGATAGAAGAAAGGGCTACATGAAATGCACAGTATTTTTCATCCTTTTCTAAAACATCTTTTTCAGCATACTCATGTACCCAGACTTATACCTTTAATAACAAGCAATTGCACATCAAAATCAGTTCCTGTAAGGAGGTAAGTTTTGAAAAAATATTTTTTTCTTTAGTATAACTTTAACACTGCATAATTTTTAATTCCTAATTTGGTGCAAAAATTGATTTCATTAATTTCTTAAGGTTGCTTTCCAAAAAAATCAATAATAAAACACATTTTATATCTCATGTAAGGGAAATGAGACAAAGTGATTATTATAACCACTTGTATTTCTTAGTTTTATCATATTAACCTTTGGTTTGTCTGGACAACTTCTTGCCTTGATTTTCAGAAAGTCTAGAGTCAGGACTGGGCTAGAGTTTTCAGAGTCTAGCGTCGGGATTGGGCTAGAGTTCTGCAAGTACCACTAACTGACTGTCCTACCCTGGGTAGTTATTTAACTGCTCTAAACTTCAGGGCCTACATATGTTAGTAGGACCAGTTATGTCAACTTGTGGAATATGAGAAGTAAATGAGATATATGTTAGTAGGACCTAACCTAGTATTTGGAAGAGAGTAAAAAGCCATACCAGATCTCTTAGCCCCCCTCTCCTTGTAATTTCTTTTCCTTTTTTTGGTGGGGGGGATGTGTGTGTGGTACTGGGTATTGAACCCAGGGGCATTCTACCTCTGAGCTATACCCCCAACCCTTTTTATTTTTGGTTTTGAAATGGGGTCTTGCTAGGTTGCTGAGAGTCTCGCTGTGTTGTTGAGGCTGTCCCCAAACCTATGGTCCTCTTGTCGCAGCCTCCCAGGTACTGAGATTTTAGGCTTGCATCACCACATCCTGCTTTATTTACACTTTAAAGAATAGTGTTAAAATGGGGATGGAGTAAGGACAAATATGACACAGAGACACAATATGTGGTTCACAGCACCTAAAATATTTACTTCCTGGGATTTTACAGAAAAAAGTTCACGGATCTGTCTTATGTTGAGGACAGTAGTAGTTGGACAAATAGGAATGTGACAGAGAAGAGAAAATGCTTCGTAGCATTGCCTTCAGATTGGAGAAGGATCCGCTAACTGTAGGGGGCGTGCATGGGTGCCGTCTAAGCAAAAATATAAAGTTGGGCCACTGGGGCCAGAACACGACAGCAGGAGGTTTTGGTAGGGTGAGACAGGGAGGAGGCCCAAGTCGCGATGCAGAGGGCTTTGAATGTCCCAAAGAGGAATTCTGACATTGCTACTTAGGTAGTGGAGCGTTTGACAACCACTGGTGTTTGATGAGGAGCTTAATGTTATCCAGTCTGATTTGTGTTCTAGCTATGAACAGTGATTGGAAAAAAGGTGATTGGAGCCGGGCGTGGTGGCGCACGCTTGTAATCCGGTACTTGGGAAGCTGAGACCGGAGGATCACAGGTTCACGCCCAGCCTCAGCGACTTAGTGAGACCCTGTTTCAAAATAAAGAATTAAAAATAGGGCTGGGGGAGTAGCTCGGAGGTAGAATGCCCCTGAATTCAATCCCCAGTACCGCAAAAAAAAAAAAAGTAAAGTAAGCAAGACAGAGCTTTTCATCAGCTAAGGAAAAAGAGCTGAAGATTGAAACAGTTGGAGTTGGAAACTGTAGGGCTTAGGAGAAAATGTATACTAAGTTGACTTAAATCATGTATATACACATTTAAGAAAACAATGTAGAAATGAAAGATCTAGATTTTCATGTCTTTCATGGTCATCATAGTATATTTTCATTGTATAGTATATAATATATATTTAATATTTTTGAACATTAATTTTATACTTAGCAAACTTTTTTAAGTTAAAATTATAGGGAACTCTAAGACCTTTTGAACTATTTGGCATAAGAACATTTGGGTCCTTAAAGTGTTCCACAGGTTACAGTATCTGAAAACATGTCTTATGCTTTAATTCAGGGACAAACTGCAGTATCATAAAAGAAAATGTTTATGTGTTTCTTAATCAACATTTAGCTGTAATTTAACTTTTGTTTTTCAGGCGTTCATTTGAGTTTTTAGATTTATTATTGCAAGAGTGGCAGACTCATTCTTTGGAAAGGTATGCATTGCTGTCCCCCCGCCCTCCCCCCAATTGCCACCCGTTCTTTAGAAGCTGATAGTACTGGTTTTGCATTATTTCTCATTTTGCCTTAAAGTTTATTTGTACTGGTTTTCCCTTAAAGCTGTGGTGTTGTACTCCTCTTGATCATTGCAGCCTTGAAGAGTATGATTTGCTTCCATCTGGAGTGTTGAGAGTCCCTTAAGTAGTTATATAGGATACACCAGGCTGGATTGAGCAGGAATTTAACAGTGCATCCCTCATCATGTAAGATAGGTTTCCTGAGCTGTAATCATATAATGTATAATTTAAGATGGAAAGAAGGTACTTCCTTTTAGAGGGAGGAGATTTTTTTTTTTTTTTTTTTTTTTGCGGTACTGGGGATTGAACTCAGGGGCATTCTACCTCCGAGCTATACCCCCAGCCCTATTTTTTATTCTTTATTTTGAAACCGAGTCTCACTAAGTTGCGGAGTGCCTCCCTAGGTAGCTGAGGCTGGCCGCGAACCCGGATCCTCCGGTCTCAGCCTCCCGAATGCTGGGATTACAAGCGTGCGCCACCACGCCCGGCTAGGAAGGAGATTTAAAAAAAAAAAAAAAAAAGATGTATTAGAAAGTTTCTCAGCCAGGTGTGGTGACACGTGCTTGTAATCCCAGTACTTGGGAGGCTGAGACCACAGGATCCGGGTCCTCAGCCAGCCTCAGCTACCTAGTGAGGCTCTCCGCAACTTAGTGAGACCCTGTTTCAAAATAAAGAATAAAAAATAGGGCTGGGGGTGGAGCTTGGAGGTAGAATGCCCCTGGGTTCAATCCCCAGGATCACACACACAAAAAAAGTTTCTCGACACCAACTGTTGGTGTCTTTGGTCAAGTAATATACTGTGCATTAGCTAATGCAGCTCTGAGATGGAGGAAGGGAGAATGTGGGCAGCAGGCTGGTCACTGGCTCCCAGAGGTGCATGCTAATTGTACTGAAGGATGGATTTCACTGTAGCATGTTTATATATGCATATAATGTATTTTGATGATTGGTCACCGATTTTTTGCATGGCTATATTCTTATTACTTTCAAGTTTTAGACACATCAGAGATAGCCTCCATTTACATTACTGATTTTCCGTTTTCATGGAAATCCTTAAATCTCTTCACAGCTCATTTAAAAAAAAATAGAATTTGTTGTTTAATGTAGGTATGAAATATTTCAAGTTTTCTTTAAGTTCTTTTGGCGTAGCTATTATTCAGCTTAGTCAGAACATAACAACTCATACTCTTAGCAAACCTGAGGAACCACATAGAGGGCTTTTTCCCCCTCAAATTCATTAAAAATTTAAAATTTAGGTAATATATATATATATTATTTGGATCCTATAAAAAATAATTGCTTTCAGATTTATAGTGATTGGATTGTCAGAAGGAAACCATAGGCAAATGAAATATGTGGTTGGGCAGATTATTGGAAAATCCTGCAATCTTAGATTTATTATTGCATACTAATTAATCTTCTTACCTCTTCTACTCCCCTGTGATGGGTGTGTGACATAGAGGAGTAAGTGTCATTTGTGGTGAAATATGCAGCTGTATACATGAATCTGAAGATATATTTATTCCATAGACATGCCGCTGTTTTGGTTGAAACTATTAAGAAGGGAATTCATGATGCCGATGCCGAGGCCAGAGTGGAGGCAAGAAAGTAAGTCTGTAGTGTATTTTTGTAACAATTTGAACATGCTTTGATCTCTTTTTAAAGGAATGATATTGAGAGAATAAAAATATCAGAAGTGTTCCACGTAAGCTGGGCGTGGTGGCGCACGCTTGTAATCCCAGCATTCGGGAGGCTGAGACCTGAGGATCCAGGTTCGCGGCCAGCCTCAGCTACCTAGTGAGGCACTCCACAACTTAGTGAGACTCTGTTTCAAAATAAAGAATAAAAAGTGGCTGGGGGTGTAGCTCGGAGGTAGAATGCCCCTGAGTTCAATCCCCAGTACCGCAAAAAAAAAAAAAAAAAAAAAAAAAGAAATGTTCCACGTATTCTACTTGAATAGCTCTTCAGTAAAATTGAGATTGATTTTTATCCATTAAATCTGTAGAAGCCAGGCATGATGGCACACATCTGTAATTCTCAGTACTTGGGAGGCTGAGACAGGATCACAGATTCATGGCCAGCCTCAGCAACTTAGTGAGACCCTGTTTCAAAATAAAAAAATAAAAGGGGCCGAGGGTATAGCTCAGAGGTAGCATGCCCCTGGGTTCAGTCCCCAGTACCAAAAATAAAAAATAATCTGAATTAAACAGACTGTCCTGTTTCACATTGTCATTTGTGTAATCATCAGTATTGTTATTTCAACATAACCTATTCACTTTCATTGTGACTAAAAGGAGCTGCCATTAACTGAGCATGTGCCGCATACCCAAGACTGTGAGCAGCGCTTGCAGTATGTCATTTTCTAACCCTTGCAATGATCCTGCAGAGGTGGTGTTACCTCCACGGATGGCAGCTGAAGCCTGGAGATTTGGTGGCTTACTTGAGGCCACGTTAAATCATAGGTGGTTCAGCCTCAGGTCTATTTTCTCAGAATCCTGCAGTCTTCCCACTGGAACTTGTTTAATTTTAAAAGTATTCACCTGATACCTAGTGATGTGTTAACAGCCTGTGAGTTCATCTTCCTTCTTCTTGAACATATACATTTTACTAAAGTCTAATCATGTAAAGCTATTACCTCATGTGCTTTCTTTTTTCTTTTCATTTCAGGACATACATGGGTCTTAGAAACCACTTTCCTGGTGAAGCGGAAACATTATATAATTCCCTTGAGCCATCTTACCAGAAAAGTCTTCAAACTTACCTGAAGAGTTCTGGCAGTGTAGCATCTCTCCCGCAATCAGACAGGTCCTCTTCTAGCTCACAGGAAAGTCTCAAGTAAGTCATACGGTGAGGGCTGCACGTCTCTGTCTCCCTGAATCCCCAGAGATGTTGCATTGAAACGTTGACTGTGACCGCTGCTCTCACCCACAGCCCTGAACGAGTGGTGACTCAGATGGACTTGGTGTTCTGGTCTGTTGTCTCCAGGGTTGGATGTCATGCCAGCTTGACTTACTCTCTTTGGATAACGATTCATATTTTGTTTCTATATGCATGTGTCTTTGAAAGTCTAGGAAACACTGACTTAAATATGATAAAAGTATTCATGCAGCATGTAGCCCATTCCAGGACATTATAATAGAGAAATTGCAATGGAGATTCAGAAGTCTTCTTCAGAGTGCTTACACGACTCTGTGCAGCTGATCAAAACTATACTGCTTTCCTTCCTAGCCTTTTGCATAGCTTAAGAATTTCAGAAATCCATACTGGGGGAAGTCTTTTCCTATTTCACTTCTCTGTAACTCCATCCTCGTCGGGATTTGGCTGTCTCAAACCCTTGCTCCTTTGCCAGTGGTAACTGTATTTTCTCTCTCTAAACCTGAGGTTGCTAAAAGCCTTTGATGCCTTTCTGCTTCCTAACAGTATTGTTCTGTCTGTCTTCATGGCCCCATGGCCTGTGCCACGATATCTGCATATTTCCCTAGGGAAGAGCAGCTCACAGAATGTCAGTTTACCTCTGTAATTTCTTTCTCTTTGGGACCTCAACTCCCCACGAAGGTTGCTGGTTGCCTTGGCAACTCTGATGCAGGACTAGGATTAGTGTGAGTCACCTAGAGCATAAGATTTAAAGGGGCACTCACAGGGTGTGTGGATACTGTACTAAAGTTCAGTTGCTTACAAGTTTTCAAAATAAAAGCATATAGGGCCTGATTTTTAAAAGTCATCACAGTAGGAATAAGACTCTACTAAACTTCTGTTTAAATTTCTGTGTGAACTTCTGCATGTACTTCTATTTAAATTTGTGATCAGTTTCTCACCTCAGATGAACTGTCTTTGTTGGCTTTTTCCTTTTGTGGCTTTTGTTCCCTTTTTACTTACTGTGTTCAAACTTTAAAGTGCGTGTGAGTCACTTCAAGACGTGTTACGATTCAGAACCTGAGTCAGTAGCTCTGGGGTGGGGCCTGATGTGCATGTTGTACACGCTGCTATGACGTCCGTGCTGTCTGTCTGTAGACCACACTTAGAGTAGCAGGGATCTGAAGAAGATATTGTGTCTGACTCTAGTATCACTTTTATAAACATAAACAGCTTTAAATTTTGTAAACCTTGAAGTGGTCTGCCTTTATCTTAAGAGGATGCTAATTTTAGAGAACAGTTATAAAATAATATATTGGGCCTAATCACCACTACCAAATTTGCTATTTGATAGCAGTGTAACTTAATATTTTTCAATTGTCTGGCTTTAACCTATTTGGGGGTTTTGTTTCTCTCCCCCCCACACACACACCTTTAAAACATACTTTGTGAATCCCCATAGTATATGTGGATGTTTTATTTACCTGTGGGCTGCAGAGTATCATTGTAATTGAAGGTAAATAATTTTTTAAAATTGTTCAAAGGAGTTGATGGGTTATTTGAGATAATTAGAGTTCTTTTGTTAACATTCTCTAATCATAAATGTTATCCTCAGCAGCAGTTCTTAGCCTTGTTTTTCTCTCACACAATCACACTCAGCAGTCCTGTGTCCATGTAGGGGTGTGTTACCTGCATAACACAAGGACTGTTGATGACCACAGCCTTTGTGATGGAGGTAAGAGAGGCTTTGGCCATGCTGAGCAGCCTGTGTGCCTGGAGGAACACCACCTCTTTCTCTTCTAAGTAAATTTCTCAAGATGCAAATAGTCAATAGTACTAGTATTGAGTCTCCTGTGGTCAGCACCATGATATGTGTGAAGGACAAGACTGAGTAAAAGTAAATCTGCTGTCTCTGTCCTGCTTACCATCTTTTTATTCATTGCTAGTTATTTTGTTGCTGCTTTACAGTTCATTGAGACACCATTGATATTTGTTGATACATGCTTGAGAACAAATGTTCTAAAGTGATTTCTTTAAAGGAAAGTTAAAATGAAAAGCTTCTCAATTTTTCAGAAAAACTTTCCAGTATTTCATTGGTTGCTAGTATTTTCGTTCGTTATCAGAGCAGGGATAAGCCAAGTCTTCTTACTAAAAGCATTTCTTTTTATCTTGCAGTCGCCCTTTTTCTTCCAAATGGTCTACAGCAAATCCATCAGCTGTGGCTGGAAGAGGTAATTGCCTTTCTAAGTAAGAGCTGTTGTGTGTTTTTATCTCTAAGCAATAGTCTTCAAACTTTTTTGATGAGATCCACAGTGAGTCAACTTATTTTCATAACTCAGTGCCACACATACTGTAACTGTGTATGTATATGTACACATACAAGCTGAAGTTGCATGAAGCAGTTTTTACCTTTACATGTGACGCACTGTTTTCTCTTCTGTTACATTTCTTCAAAATGTTAGTCATAGCCAGGAGGGCGTGGTGGTGCACGCTTGTAATCCCAGTACTTGAGAGGCTGAGACAAGAGGATTGCAGGTTCGAAGCCAGCCTCAGCTACTTAGTGAGACCTTGTTCCAAAATAAAACATAAAATCAGGCTGAGGGTGTATCTCAGAGGTAGAATGCCCCTCAGGTCAATCCCCAGTACCATACACACACACACACACACACACACACACACACACACACACACACAAATGTTAGTCATGACCCATTCCATTGATTACACAGCCTATTAATGGGTTATGACTCATAGTTTATAAAACTATTCTTTTTTAAAACTGATGACTTAACTTGCATTGCCTAAGAGTAGCACAACCATCATTAATTTTGGACCATCTCTATTTCTGTACTAGTTTTTTAAAACTTGTACGATAATAAAAAAAATAATACTGCTTCCAGGTATTAATTTTATCCCGTGCTTCATTTTCATAAATTGGGCATAAACATCTCCTCATCTACCATGTAGTCCTGTTAATTTTACAGTTAGCATTGGTCATTTTTCCTGTTTCACAGGAGAGGAAAGTGTGGCAGAGGAATACTGAAATTGCCTGAGAAAGCTTAGTTGTGTCAGAATTCATGAAGAAGCATTCTGACTGTGAAATACCTTTATGGTCCTGTCCACTTGACCACTTCCTTGTTGACTGTATGTCATCCTGGGAGATTAGCTCATGATGGTTTCAAGTTTGTAGAATTTCCATGTTGTTTGCAGTGGTTTAAATAACAGCTTCTCTTTGCTATGTCTCCCACAGTGTCAGCAGGCAGTAGCAAAACCAGCTCCCTTCCAGGAAGCCTGCAGCGTTCACGAAGTGACATTGACGTGAATGCCGCTGCTGGTGCCAAGGCACACCATGCCGCCGGGCAGGCGGTGAGGAGCGGGCGGCTGGGCGCAGGTGCCCTGAACCCGGGATCCTACGCGTCACTAGGTAAGAAGGCCGCTTTGGGGGAGGCAGCACAGTCTCAGTCAGCACCGAAGTGTCCCAGTCATTTCTGTGTCACTCTTTCTAGCCAGGACAATCCGTGTTTCCCTGTGCTTCTGTACTGGGGGCATTCTCCCGACACATCTGAGCTGCCTCCTTTCCACTCTTCCCCTTGTCCTCCTCCTCATCTTCATCCAAGAAACAGTTCTTGACTCCGTTGATTGCTCTTAGAATTCTCACACTCTGCATTTCTGCCACATCCAACCACTGGTTGCAAAGGACAGTGTTTCTTTTTTTTTTTTTTTTTTTTAAATATGTCTTTATACCCATCAATTTAAAAGATTGAGGTTGGTTACCCGTGTTGCTTATCTCTGATTCTTGCTTCATTTTTCTTTCTCTTGGTACTGATAGAATGCTAAGCAGACAGATCAGTGAAACACAGTAAAAAGCATGTAGATTTTATATAGGATTGTATATGATAAAATTGGCACAGCCATATTTAAAATTATGAGGAAAGGTTAGATTATTCAGTACATGGGGGACAAAAAACAAAACAAAAACACAGACAATAGCAACTGTAAGAGAGGATATGTTCTCACAATGGATTGTAATGTTATTTAGGCATAAAGGAAGTATATTAGCTGGCCGTGGTGGTGCATGCTTATAATCCCAGTACTTGGGAGGTTTGTGGGTTCATGGCCAGCCTCAAGCTACTTAGTGAGACCCTGTTTCAAAATAAAGAATAAAAAATAGGGCTGGGGGTATAGCTCGGAGGTAGAACGCCCCTGAGTTCAATCCCCAGTACCGCAAAAAAAAAAAAGGAAAGCAGGTGGTTTTAGTGAGGTCTAATAGACAGAGTCACATTTCAGTTGGTTGAGGGAGAAAATGATAGGAGAATGTATATAAATTATTCCTGTGTTTGATGATCAAGAAAACGGATGAGTGAGCTCTGTGGGAATTATTTGTAATTCAAGGATCAGGAATTCATTGATTTTCTTTTTTTTTTTTTTTAAGATTGGTGGAATTAAATATGATTGTATATTAAAGCTGTATGTCGGTAGAGAAGTGCCAGGATGTGAGGAGGTCCCTGATGGCGAAGTTGCTTGGAAGGCTTGAGGGACGGAACGCAGAGCCTCTGCGGCTTGGGAGTTAGCTTTGGATGCGGAAAGGTTACTGGTTGCTCTGAAGTGAAAGGGAAGAAGATAGTAGATTTAGATGCAGTGTTTGTATGGGATGAGTATTAAGAGTGTGATCAGAAAGCTGGGTGTGGTGGCTACGACAGGAAGATCGCAGGTTCAAGACCAGCCTCAGCAACTTAGTGAGACTTTTCAACAACCTAGCCAGACCCTGTTTCAAAAAACAAAAAGGGGACTGGGGGCAGGAGTAGGGCTTGAAGATAGAACACCCCTGGATTCAATCCCCAGTACCAAAAAAAAAAAAAGCATGTGATTTGGAATTCAGAATCTGGACTGTGTACCAAGAGGTGACTTGAGGTCTAGAGCAGCCACTCAGGGGTCACATGAAGAGGGAGGGACACCGCTGGGCCTCTGGACCTCCCACACATTTGCCATTTACTGGAAGGCCTCCGCGGCCGTCCTCCCGACAGGTTTATTGGAGAAGAAGGAAGTTCGGAGTGGAGCCACCGAGGAGGGGCCTCAAGTGCTCCCTCTGCGTGGGGTGTGGCGTGAGGGACACCCCACAGCCCAATTAGCACAACTCCAGGCTCCCAGGAAGAAGGCAGGGGTTCACCATAAATTTGCAAAAACAGTTTAGGCAAGCCGGTGTGGCTCAGTTGGGTGTCCCCACCTTCACTTAAAGTAACCATATCATAGCTGGGCTTGGTGACACATACTTAGTTCTTTGGAGGCTGAGACAGGAGGGTCACAGGTCCGCAGTCAGCCTCAGCTACTTAGTTGAGACCCTGTTTCAAAATAAAATAATAAAAATAGGGCTGCGAGTGTAGCTCAGAGGTAGAAAACCCCTGGATTGTTCCATCCCCAGGACCACCCTCTCTCCAAAAAATAAATAAATAAAAGAAGGAAGCCGGGCGTGGTGGCGCACGCTTGTAATCCCAGCATTCGGGAGGCTGAGACCGGAGGATCCGGGTTCGTGGCCAGCCTCAGCTACCTAGTGAGGCACTCTGCAACTTAGTGAGACTTGGTTTCAAAATAAAGAATAAAAAATAGGGCTGGGGGTGTAGCTCGGAGGTAGAATGCCCATGAGTTCAACCCCCAGTACCGCAAAAAAAAAAATAAATAAATAAAAGAAGAAGTATTGTTAATATAGAAGATATTCAAAACCAAGTTGCCAGAGGCCAGCCTCACAAGCAGAACCTCTTAAGAGCAACACCAATCCTGTTGTTAGCTCTTTCCTGTCCAGGCACTGAAGGTCCATCCTTAGTAGTGCCAGTATGTATGAATGCGTGGTTGTGTAATTTGCTGTATCAGCAACAGAATAAAGAAAGTGAATTGTTAGATCCAGATAGAGGTCATAGGGACTGAAAGGTCCAAGCAAAGATGGGGGTGGGTAAGCAACGGGGCAGGAAGCAGCATGTCTGGGCAGTGAATTCTACCTATATTAAAAAGGTCTCTAGAGATTATAAAATCATTTTTTCCTAATATACTAAGTTTTCCTCTGTTCTTTGCCTGCTCTTTCATCAAAGAGGATACTTCTGACAAGATGGATGGTAAGAACTTGCTTTTCTAATTCTACTGTACACTTTTGTAGCTTTTGGGTTCTATATCATATCCTTACTTACTCTCATCTAAATTTCTGAAAATATCCTATTTATTTACCAAGAATCTTAATATGAAAATGGCTACATAATTGTCTGGTTGAATTTTGTGTTAAGCATATCCATTTTTGGTTCTTCCAGCTACTCAAATAATAGGTTACTATTTGTTTTAACTACGTCAGTTATATTAAATGTTTTACCTGGGCTCTCAGAAATATGCCTCTGAATATTTTCAAGCGCTTGTCTTCCTCTACAATATCAGATTCGGAAGTATGAAAAGGAATCTCATAGTCCATTTGATTCAACACTTCAGTTCATTAATTCTGATGTAGAGAGAGACAAATGACATATTTCATGTGTTCAAAAATACTTTAATCTTTTTTGTACAAAAAAAATTAAAGTATTTATGAAAGCACAATGCTTGTTACAGATGCTGTCTTTTAACAGCGAATCTTAAACTTATATTTAATCAAAACTGAACTTTAAGCTTTGCCTTTTTAATTTTATATTCAAATGATTACAGTCTGTCCGTAGCTGCTGGGTTCAGTAGCACATCTCTTATGTTTTTTGTCTGATGCTAGACAGCAGATTATCCATACTTTCCCTTCACTTTATCAGGTCCCATACTTTATTTAGATGTTTGAGCCTTTTTAGAAAACTCATAATAGGATACTGTAATATGTAAGTTACTTTATCATATCTAGGAAAAATTGAGATACTTTGTTTTTTTGTCAATTATTATATAAACTCTACTTACTCGTGGGTTGCATATGTGTTATGTTAGTCTCTCCTTTTTTTTCTAAGATTAAAGTATTTCATTAAAAAAAATTATTGAATGAAATGACAGCCATCAAGAGATGGTATCTGTATATCAAACCCTTAGTTATTCCTTTTAGCATTGATATTCCTGGAAAACTAGAAATATTTTTTAATCACTTTGCAATCAAAATTTTTTCTTTTTGGGGTCAGAAATACCAGCCTATTTGAGGAGTCACCTTTGTCACATGATGTGCCACTCTCGCTGATGTTCAGCCCTGTATTTAAAAATGTGCACACAGGGAATGTGTATGTTGCCCTTTGTTAGTAGTGAGTTAAGATGTTTGTACTGACATCTTTGGGAGTACACATGAATGTTGAATTAATCACTGATAAATCAGATCGTTAGGTCTTAGGCTTTGTATACATTTGATGAATGTACTGGTGTACTGGGCAAGTGAGCCCTAGGTCATGGATTTGATTTCCATGTTTGCCAATTTTTTTTTTCTAGTTCTTTTATGGGCTGCCTTTTGAAAATGCACAGAAAACATTTCTACTCTGTTAAAGTCTATAAAAATCTTTACTTGCAAAGAAGATTAATTACAGAGTTGTATCTTTCTTCAATGATTAATTTCTCTATTTTTCCCCTACCATTTTAAAATCCAAGAATGAATTTAGAAGAAAAAAGTGTTCACTGTAGAATTTTGCTATTTTCAGTTGTCTAGTTACAACTTTTGTGTGCTGTGAATCAGGTTATCTCAAATCTTGTCTTCCTCAAAATGAATTCTTTTCAAAGGTAATTTAAGTCTATCAGACTAAAAGTTACTTTTTGTTTTCACCTTTTCATTCATCTCTTGGGTGGGGGTTGTGAGGTAGCAGCGTTGGAAGAATTTGTTGAAATATTGTTTTATTTCTCTTATTTAGGAACAGCATCTGAAGATGGTAAGAATTACACATTTTGCTAGTAACACAAATACCTCTACATTACTATTTTCATTGGTAGGAATTAAATATTAAAACTAAAATAGGCTAATTTATTTGCAAATATTCATAATTTACTAGCTATGGTAGCTTCTACATTTGCTTGTGTTAGTTACATGTATGGATTTTTTTGTTTTTTAATTTTTCATCCTGCCATTTTGTTTTGTATCTTGGATCATCTCATGCTGGAAAAACATAATCACCTAACACATTTAATAATATCTAGTATAGAGTTAGTGCATAATTTTGGTTTTTTCCCAATAATGATATTAAAGCGCTTTTCTTTTGTTTTTGTGTTTTTTAATTTATGCCAATTCATTTCTGTTTTGTGGGAGAATGCACCGTTGCTGTATCATTGTAATTTAAATGCTTTTATATAGTCTACTTTGAAATGTATCTCTTTTTAATTAGTGAGAAATTTGTCAGTGATTCAAATTGAATTTGAAATTACAACTAAAGTCCTGCATATTCTTTTCTGAGTCAGTTCACTTTTAAAAATTATTTATACCATTTGAATTTGTACAAGGAAGAAATTCAATTTTCATATTTATCCTAGCTAAAGACCATCTTATTAAAGCCTTTGATTAGAAACACAATTTTTGAAGTTTCCCATGGATGACATTTTCTTTTGTGTAAAACCAAATAAGTTTAACCTTTTAGTCTTATATTACTGACACAATGGCAACTTAGTGATGAAATACTGTAGTATTAAAATACTTGACATAAGCCGGGCGTGGTGGCGCATGCTTGTAATCCCAGCATTTGGGAGGCTGAGACTGGAGGATCTGGGTTCACGGCCAGCCTCAGCTGCTTAGTGAGGCCCTCCGCAACTTAGTGAGAACCTGTTTCAAAATAAAGAATAAAAAATAGGGCTGGGGTGTAGCTTGGAGGTAGAATGCCCCCGGATTCCATCCCCAGTACTGGGAAAAAAAAAAATACGTGACATATCTGAATTCCTTTGTTATATAGAGTATGGATAAATTCTCTACTCAGAAATAACAATTGGGAGTCGGGCGTGGTGGCGCACGCTTGTAATCCCAGCATTCGGGAGGCTGAGACCAGAGGATCCGGGTTCGAGGCCAGCCTCAGCTACCTAGTGAGGCACTCCGCAACTTAGTGAGACTCGGTTTCAAAATAAAGAATAAAAACTAGGGCTGAGGGTATAGCTCGGAGGTAGAATGCCCCTGAGTTCAATCCCCAGTACCGCAAAAATAAATAAATAAATAAAAATAAAAATCGGATCTCTTTGTTTTACTTTTTATTCATGAGAACATTACGTCCTATTCACAACGGACTGTAAAAGCCTGAGAGGAGCGCTAGGCAGTGCCTGTGGGCTCATTGAGGGCCCTCGGTGATGGAGTGCTGGGACCTAACGTGGTGCTTGTGGTTTTGCCTCTTCTGTTCCTAGTTCTTATTGCTCTCTTACCTTCTGTCACTGGTTTCTTAATTTTTAAAATTTATCCCTGCTCTTCAGTACATTTCTTCAGTTATTATTTTTTTTTCCTAATCAGTATGGGCATATTACCTTAGCCAGAGTTTTGTATATTCCCTACAAATTGTACCTTAAAGGGTCCCAAGCCTTTCTTTTTTAGTATGTTTCATATTGGTTCTGATTTGGCTGATATGATTGTTTGAGAATACCAAAGTACCTGCTAATTCTGCCATCACTTGTTTGGTTTGGTTTTGTTGTTTTACTAATGGCAGCTTGCTTGGGCACTGTGATAAACATATTCACTGTGGTTCAAGAGCTCTGAGAGACAGGGTGAGGGTGTTTTGTAGAGGGGACAAGGCAGCAGTAGTCAAGAAAGGAATACAGCCCAGAGAGAGAAAAGGAATATAGTAAGAAAAGTGCCAGCCGGGCGTGGTGGCGCACGCCTGTAATCCCAGTACTTGGGAGGCTGAGACAAGAGGATCACAGGTTCAAGGACAGCCTCAACAAGTAGCGAGACTCTCATCAACTTAGTGAGACCGTTTCCAAATAAGAACTAAAATCGGACTGGGGATGTAGCTCGAAGGTAGAATGCTTCTGGGTTCAATCTCTAGTATCACAAAAAAAAAAAAAAAAAAATGCCAGCTCTTATAATGATACATATTTCTTCAAATCATCTTCTAGGTGAAATTGGTTGATTAGAGAAAGAAGGCAGTGAACATATCCATATACACCCTTAAGAATCTGATACAGTAAAAGATTAAATATTTTGCCAATAATATCTCTTCCTGAAAATCCCTTTAGAAGTACATTTTCAGTCAAAAGGATTGTTTGGGTTGTTGTTTTCTAAACTTGTATTTAAAACCATAGAATAGAGAATAACCTAAATTTCCTAGAAACTAAAATTTTAGAGTTAAAACTACTAGCTAAGAAACAAGTGGCATGCCTAGAGTAATTATCTTCATTATAATCACTAGTCTAATAATATCAAACTTTTAAGAATGAAAATCTAATAGTTTGACTTTATTTTTACCAAAGGAAAATTAGCTTATCGTACAGAACATAAAAAGCAGTGTAAAGCTGGGAATGGTGGTGCATGCGGTAGACCCAGCAGCTGAGGACGCTGAGGCAGGATCTTGAACCCAGGAGTTCAAAATCATCCTGAGTAACTTAGTAACACCTTGTGTGTGTGTGGGGGGGGGGGTTAAAATATTGAGAGAAATATAACCTGTAAGTGATGGTTATATTATTGCAAAATTGAACACTTCTTGAAAATAGTGAGGTTTTTCCCCCTTGATATGCATATTATTATAAAAAAGTGTTTTTAATTATGTGACTGTTTCATTCCTCAGGCCGTGTGAGAGCAAAGCTTTCAGCCCCACTCACTGGCATGGGAAATGCCAAGGCCGACTCTAGAGGAAGAAGTCGAACAAAAATGGTGTCTCAGTCACAGCGTATGTATTGCTCTTCAGTCCTCCTCGGTTTCCCAGTATGTTAGAGTAAGTGTGTTGCTTGTGTATTAGGAAATTGACCAGTGGATAAAGACAAAGCTGGTTTCAAAAAAGACAAGCCACATACTGAGTTCTTGTTCTGTACTTTAGGTTCATCATCACCTGAAAAAAATGAAGGTATTTTTTTTTTCAATGTTTTGGGTCAGTTGTTGTGCATGTTTTGGATTTTTTTGAGTGGGTGTTGTCTTGTCTTTGTGTTATTAGGGCTGCATCATTGATATCTGCCACTTAGGAAGAAAAACTTCATCTACTATTCAAACACTTGCATGGAGATAATTTAAATAGCACAAATCCTTAATGTTAAAGTTTTCACATTCTACTCAAACTTGCAAATGTGGAAAATTTTGCCTTTTAGAGGCAAAATAATTCCCATATATTAACATCAAAATCTGGTTACATCTAGCTAGTCCTATTCAAGGGTAGATAAGTGTATCTTCTTACTTTCCCCGAAATCTATTAGAAGATAGGATTTTTGGTTAGCATTTTTGGCAGGTATATTTTTTTAGAGTAAAGATAAATAAACTTAAATGAGCAATTCTTCTGTATTTCTTAAGTTAGATTTATGTTTTGGCTATTTCATTAGAAGCTGAGTTCCTCTCAAAGACAAATGCTAAAATGCACAGGTTTAAGGTCTAGGTAAAATGAATAATCTACTTTATGTTCCCAGATAAGCAACACATAGCATTATTAATTGAAAACAGTTTGTTCCCATTCCTTCTTTACCAAGAGATTTTCATTAGCATGTATCTCTTAAAAAGAAAAAAATACTAGGGAAGTAATTGTGAGGGTTACTTTATATCCCTGGCTATTTTGGAAGGAAACAGATTTAACTGTCTTTCACTGTTATTTATTTAAATGATTTATTAGGACATGGATGTCCTGTTCCTATATTTTGAAAGCCTGATTTCTGGATGTTGGATTGAGAATGAGCGAGGCTTAGAGGGAGCAGGGTGGTGATCACACTAATCCTGCTCACAGATCCCCTCTTTCTAGAGTAAGAGTGTCCAGGCAGAATAACAGTGGGAGCTCTCAGAAAGAGTTCTAGAAATAAGGAGAAACACTTACTAAAATTGGTTTTCAGAGCCGGGCGTGGTGGCGCACACTTGTAATCCCAGCATTCGGGAGGCTGAGACCGGAGGATCCGGGTTCGCGGCCAGCCTCAGCTACCTAGTGAGGCACTCCGCAACTTAGTGAGACTCGGTTTCAAAATAAAGAATAAAAAATAGGGCTGGGGGTATAGCTCGGAGATAGAATACCTCTGAGTTCAATCCCCAGTACCGCAAAAAAAAAAAAAAAAAAAATTGTTTTTCATATTGAGGATTATTTACAAATAGGAAAAAGGACAGATGTGCTCTAGGCAACGGCTTTCCTGGACGTCCTACTCTTCCCTGACTGCACTCATGGAGTGATTTTAGAGGGTGTTAGTCTTCAGCAGTGGAGCACAGGAGCTGGAACTTGCTCCTCCATGTGTGCTGCCCAGAGCAGAGCAGCACCACCTGGGAGCTAGTTAGAAGTGCAGAATCCCACGAACCCTCACAGATTTACCAAAGAGGATCTTTAACAAGATCACCAAGCCGCTTGTCATAGTAGAATTCAAGAAGAGCTGATTTAAGTCATGGACTTTGGAGCTGTACTGCCCAGGTTTGCATCCTGGCTCTTCTGTTAAAGGTACTATATTTCTATGTACTCACCTGTAAAATGAAGAGGTTAGTAGTCTGCCTCACAGCATTTTCAGGAGGATGAAATGATGCACTGCCATTTTTAAAAGAGTCCCTCTGGGAGTAAGCCCTACATTTATTAGCTGATAAAGTTGTCCTAAGTATTTTTAATCAAATGTCAACTGAATTTTATACTCCTACTGTGTATTTCTATACCTTGTTTTTATTGCCTTCAGGAGACAGAAGTAAGTAGTGGTGAAATTAGGAAGTTTACTGCATAAAGGAAAGACAACCAGAAACTGTCCATGTCCAGGATCTAAGGACAAATTCAGTTGTGAGATATTAGTTGTCTTGGAAAAGAATGCTAAGGCTGACCTCGGGGCAAAGGTTCCAAGAGTTCTTGTTCTGTTTTGTTTTTTCCCCCGCATGTGTCTTGGAGGACTTCCTTTTTAGGTACATTATGACTTTAGATCACGTCACTAGTAAATAGAATACTTTCTGTACTTTTTTTTCACCTCGAAACCTAGTCCACAGTGACTCCAGATTCTTTCCAGAGTGTGAGGACATAATGATTAGCTAGACCTAGCACCACTTCAGAGTCAGAGGACTTTCTCATGATAAAACCACTTAGGTTTTAGCCAGGCGAAGTGGCACACGCCGATAGACCCAGTACTGGGAGACTGAGACAGAAGAATAACAGGTTTGAAGCCAGGCTTAACAACTTAAAAAAAGGGGGTGTTGGGGAGGAGCTGGTCCTGAAGCTCAGAGGTAGAATGTCCCTGGGTTCACTCCACAGCACCACAAGGGAGAAAAAAATCACTTAGGTTTTAAATCATATTGGAGAGTTTTTGTTTGTTTGCTTGCTTATTTATTTGGATGATTATATGTTCCATTCCAAATTCTTTTGTAAAAAAAGGATATGTAATTTGTATGCAAGTTTCTTTACAACATGTCTATGCAGAAATATTACTGCAGTCTCCATCTTCACTTTGTCATAAAATAATTCATTAGGATTTGCATGGTCTTTCCATGTTTTTGTACCATCATTTATTAAAAGAAATTCTCTTGGATCAAAGCAGGTGTCTTCTGGTGGCTAATCAAAATAAATCAAAGCAGGCCCAGTGGATTTATAGTTATGAAACAATCTTGTCCTGTGTTAGTAGGTAGAGACTGGTTGTACACAGATGATTGTACAGCCTGCCAGGAACTGTCTCCCCTCTTCCCACCTCTCGTTTTATTTTTTCCTGAATCTTAAGAAAGATGAAATTTGTAGCTTTTTCATATAATTTTTCATCAGCTTTGAGATATTATAGTTCCTTATATCCAGTTATAAATTAAATGTTTAAATAATAAAAACTTAAACATTTAATTATTTAAACTTTGGCCTACCAGTAATAGAAAAGCTGAAGAATTTACACTTTTGCAATTTCATTTCATCTGCTTTGTACATGAGTGTCTGATTTCTGTTTACCTGCTTTAAAAACTAATAAACGTACTGCTTTTGTTATAGACATTTGTGCTTTGGGATGTTTTAAAGTTTGCTTTTTTTGCGCTAGGGGTTTTTTTGCTGCTGTTTTGTTTATTTTTCCCTGAGAACTGACTAAAGCTTTTATATTTTCATCTGCCATCCATTGTAAAACTGCTCCTTCCCTCTTCATGGATTATTATAACCCTTACCCTAATTCTGCCTTTACACTTGTTCAGGATCACAATCTGCTAATACCATTGGTGGTAAGACTCTATAGACTTTATGTATGCATCTATTGTTTGATCACCTATTTTCATTACCAAAAATGGGTTCTATTCAGCAGAAATTTTTAACATATAGTATTCCATCATTCTGTATTCTTATTGGGACCAAAATTACCAATTGTGTTTTGTCTTTAGCTTGTCTTTATTATATTACCAAAACCCTGAATTTTTAATTATCTGAGTTGACCCTATATAAATATTCAAAAGAAAAGGGACTTTAGTAGCTTTGAAACGCCTCAAAAGTATAAAATGAGCCAGGCATGGTGGTGCACACTTATGATCCCAATACTTGGGAGGCTGAGACAGGAGGATATCAGGTTTGAGGACAGCCTCAGCAATGTAGTAATAGTAAGACACTCAGCAACCTAACAAGACCCTGTTTCAAAGCAGAAAATAAAAAAAGGTCTGGAGACCTCGAAGGTAGAGCGCCCCTGGATTCAATCCCCAGTACCATAAGAAGAAGAAGGAAAAAAAAAAAAGTATAAAATGGTAATTTGTAGGCAACACAAGAGAAAATCCGTATCAGATTTCAAGTTTTGCAATTAGGGTATTTCTGTTAACATGCTGTTATTCCCTGTTTGCATCATGCCCCTTTTCATCAACTCTGTGGTTTTCCTAAAGTAAATAATTTGCTGTGGTGGCTCTTTGCTAGGGAAAGAGCCTTGGTATTTTCTTCTAAGTTTGAATAATTCCAAGTGAGTCAGTCTTGGTGGGGACCAGGGGGAACTCGAGAACAGAGGGTAGTGATTGAAGCGAAACAAATACTGCCAATTTTATTTCCTAGAGTAGAAAGAGCAGTTTATGCTGCTTCTTTAACTGCATGTTTCTTGTCTGCTGAATAGACCCACATCTCAAGAAATTCTCCAGTATCTCCTACCAACACCTCCACTTCCACAAACTGATATTGGTTTAATAGAATACCATATTGTGTGCTCAGTTCATTATTTCTACCTTTTATATTGTTGCCAGTTTTCCCATACAATATTCCATTGGCCTATTTTGCATTGTGAGTTTGTGGCATGTTGAGTGTTTGGATGTTTTGGTGTGTATGTTTAGTTTAGATACTGCATGGAGAAAACAGGTGCCTTATAAACTATTCTTAAGGTTATAGCTGAAAGAAACCGGATTTGAAGAATCTCCACCTGAGACATCATGAAATGTTCAAAGAGTCATTTTAAAGTAGACTTGAATAATTTTTCTACTATAATTTTGAAATTTCTTCTACTCAGATATTGAAATTATTAATTTCATGGAAATGTTTCTTCATTTTTATAATTTTGGAATCACCAGTGGAAGATAACTTTCATTTTGTATGCTAATAGAGTTTAAGAATTAAGCAAGATGCTGGGTACAGTGGTGCATGCCTGTAATCCCAGTATTTGAGAGCCTGAGACATGAGGATCACAGGTTCAAGGCCAGCCTCAGCAACTTAGTGAGACTCTATATCAAAATAAAAAGGCTGAGAGAGCCAGGCAAGGTGACACACACCTATAATCCCAGTACTTAGGAGGCAGACAGGAGAATCACAGGTTTCAAACCAGTCTTAGCAACATAATGAGACTCTTTGAAAAAATAAAATAGAAGCCACTGTTTCAAAAAATAAAATAGAAACTGGGTGTGGTGCTGCACGCTTGTAATCCCAGGACTTGGAAAGCTGAGACCGGAGGATCCAGGTTCGTGGCCAGTCTCAGCTATTTAGTGAGGCCCTCTGAAACTTAGTGAGACCCTGTTTCAAGAGAAAGAATAAAAAATAGGGCTGAGGGTGGAGCTTGGAGGTAGAATGCCCTGGGTTCAATCCCCAGTACTTAAAAAAATAAAAATAAATAGGAGGTAGAACTCCCCTGAGTTCAACCCCTAGTACTTTAAAAAAAAAAAAAAAAATCTACAGAATTGCTCTATTGCCAGGAGGCAGAATGCCTCTGGGTTCAATTGCCAGAACCAAAAAAAGGAAATTAAAAAAAAAAAACAAAAAACACAGGAGTATAAATTGTACCTCAGCAAGACTATGCCAAGAAAAGTAATAAATAACAAGGGTCAAAGGATCACAGATGAGCAGCCCATGGACCACACCCAGCATACTCCATACACACATTGTTTGGGTCACACAACATGATAAATGTCAGGAAATTTTAAAGTTTTCATTTAAAAAACATCCTGAGACCTAGTCAGTGTTACCTCAAGACAGAGCTGACTAGAAGTAAACAGCCAACACCCCTTAGGAAAGGACAGGTTGCCTCATAAAGAGTTATTTAAGTGCAAGTTTAATTTTTCTGTAGTGTTACCATTCAGAATCTAGAGTAGATTATATATTGGAGTTATCTAATCCATTTTCCTGTTCAACATAAAGTGTTTTGATTAGCCGGGCGTGGTGGCGCACGCTTGTAATCCCAGCATTCGGGAGGCTGAGACCGGAGGATCCGGGTTCGCGGCCAGCCTCAGCTACCTAGTGAGGCACTCCACAACTTAGTGAGACTCAGTTTCAAAATAAAGAATAAAAAATAGGTCTGGGGGTATAGCTTGGAGGTAGAATGCCCCTGAGTTCAACTCCCAGTACTGCAAAAAATAAATAAATAAATAAAGTGTTTTGATTGACAAGAGAGTGTACCTCCTTTAAAAGTTAACCCACATCAATAATCCCAGTACTTGGGAGTCTGCAACAGAGGATCGTGGGTTCAAGGCCAGCCTCAGCAACTTAATAAGGCTCTCAGCAATTTAGGGAGACCATGTTTCAAAATAAAATATAAAGTAGGGCTGAGAGTGTAGCTCTGGGGTAGAGTGTCCCTCAGTTCAATCCCCAATACCACGCACACAAAAAATTAACCTATGCATTTCTAGTTTTAAAATGTGCTTCTTAAACCAGGCATGGTAGTGCATGCTTGTAATCCCAGTACTTGGGAGGCTGAGACACGAGGATCGCAGGTTTGCAGCCAGCCTCAAACTACTTAGTGAGGCCCTCTGAAACTTAGTGAGCCCCTGTTTCAAAATAAAGATTAAAAAATAGGGCCCCTGGGTTCAATCTCCAGTACTGCAAAAAAAAAAAAAAAAAAGTGCTTCTTAACTTTTTAAGTCCATTCCTAGTCTCTGAGAAGATTTTCGTCTAGCTCTGCGGCTTTCTCCCTGGCCACTTCTTTACTACTTGCCCCTTAGTCCTATTCTCTACCCTCAGTACCTGTTTATCTAAGTACTTATTTATCCTAAGAGCCCTTTGCTATTTGAAAGAAAATAAAAGTTTTTCTTCAGCTGGCCCAATTTTGTCAACATCAACATTTTAACTTTGCATTACCCATACAGAGGCATCTCAGCAAACTTTTTAAATAAATTATCACTATTATGTACTTAAAAATAATAGCAGTAAGCCGGGCATGGTGGCGCACGCTTGTAATCCCAGCATTCGGGAGGCTGAGACCGGAGGATCCGGGTTCGCGGCCAGCCTCAGCTATCTAGTGACCACTCCGCAACTTAGTGAGACCCGGTTTCAAAATAAAGAATAAAAAATAGGGCTGGGGGTATAGCTCAGAGGTAGACCGCTCCTGAGTTCAATCCCTAGTACTGCAAAAAAAAAAAAAAAAAAAAAAAAAAAAAAAAAAAATAGGGCTGGGGGTGTAGCTCGGAGGTAAAATGCCTCTGGGTTCAATCCCCAGTACCGCAAAAAAAAAAAAAAAAATAATAATAGCAGTAATGGAATTAATGGCTTTTTCCTTTTAAATATATAGCTTTTTCATACAGATATTAAAATACAGATATTGAAATGTGTTCTCAGATATGTGATGACCTTGAAATCTTTGTATTCTAAAAATCATAATAGTGTTGTCATTATCAAACATAGTAGCATCATATACTCCGCAAAACTGAAAATATATTTTAGATGATTTACCCTTTCAACAAGTTCACTTGGTGTTCGTATCTTAATATTTGTCTGTGTGTTTGGTGTTTAGCTGGTAGCCGATCTGGGTCTCCAGGAAGAGTTCTGACCACAACAGCTCTCTCTACTGTGAGCTCTGGTGTGCAAAGAGTTCTGGTCAGTTCCTCCTCGGCACAGAAAAGAAGCAAAATACCACGGAGCCAGGGCTGCAGCAGAGAGGCCAGTCCTTCGAGGCTGTCAGTGGGTAAGATGGGTCATCTATTATTTCTATTGATTTGAGGCTTTGGTAGCATAAAAGGCTTTAGACAACAATTAGGCACTCAGAAGTTAGAAGAAAGCAACTTAAAAATTGAAGCAGTATATGTTATTGAAATATCGGTTGTGAGTTGAATCTTGGTAGTATCATTCATAGGAGCTTTGAAAATTATAGGTAATATTTGAAAGCACAGTTTATTATGGAATAATATATGACATATTTGTCATATACATGTTTATACATGTGTGCACATAAATGTATATATATATAGTAACTATTTCTATTTGACATTGTAGTGTAAGTCAGCCCTATTTAAATACAAATAAACTTCTATTTCATCTAAGTATTGACTAGGATATTTTCAGTTTCAGATAACAGAAGTTACAAGTAGAGCCAGCTTAAACAGGAAAAGGGGATTGTGTGTGTATGTGTGTGTGTGTGTGTGTGTGTGTGTGTGTGTGTGTGTAGAAAAGGTTTTATTTTCAGAGTAGAGATAGCAGATGGTCCACACGGACACCTTCAGTCAATTTATTGGCTCTTTTATCCGTGAAGTTTGGAGACTGTGTAGCCCTCAGAGTTAGTTGATCAAGGGGTTAACAGACATTGCCTTCATGGACCCATAATCAATCAAGCTGTTGGTCTGTCTGTCTCATCTATTTTCCTTCCTTTCTATGTTATATAATGTTTTAAATCTTTTTAAATACAGCCTTTTATTTTATTTTTTTATTTTATTTTTTTATTTATTTATTTTTGCGGTACTGGGGATTGAACTTAGGGGTGTTCTACCTCCGAGTTATACCCCCAGCCCTATTTTTTGTTCTTTACTTTGAAACCGGGTCTCACTAAGTTGCAGAGTGCCTCACTAAGTAGCTGAGGTCAGCTGCAAACCCGGATCCTCTGGTCTCAGCCTCCCAAATGCTGGGATTACAAGCGTGTGCCACCACGCCCGGCTCAGCCTTTTATTTTAGTGATTTTAATTTTAATTTTTTGGTGGTGCTGGGGATTGAACCCAGAGGCATTCTACCTCTGAGCTACACCCTCAGCCCCATTTTATGTTTTTTTATTTTTTAAACAGGGCCTCCCTAAGTTGCTGAGGATGGCCACGAACCTGCGATCCTTGTGCCTTAGCCTCCCAAGTACTAGGATTACAGGTGTGCGCCACCATGCCTGGCTTTTTAGTAAATATTTTACCCTTCTAATCCTTACAAATTAGCTGGCCATATTAAAGAAACTTAACTGGATTCCTAGTAATGCTTCATCAAGAGTAATTTCTTTTCAACCTTAAAAAAGAAAAAGAAAATCTTAAGTTATCGAGTTGGACACCAGTAAAAGATTTAAAAACTACCAGCAATAAATAACTAAGAGTAACCAATGTCTGTCTTGTGTTTGCCCCTTGCTCCCCTGCTCCGGCCTTACGCCAGCCCGAAGCAGCCGAATTCCTCGACCGAGCGTGAGTCAAGGATGCAGCCGGGAAGCCAGTCGGGAGAGCAGCAGGGACACGAGTCCTGTCCGCTCTTTTCAGCCCCTCGGTGAGTGTCGGGCAGGTGTGGGCTGCATCTCGTTCCCCTTGATTCGCCGTCTGACAACTTCAGCGTAGCTGGAGTTGCACGTTTTTCATCCACTGGGTCTTTGCCCCTGTCTCTTTTCTGTCGTTTTGAGGAAAGAGTCAGAAGGAAATGCCTTTGGCCTCGTTCACCTGTCGTAAACAAGCAAGTCAGTCACTGTCGGCAAATTGCTTTCATAGACATGAATGTTATACAGATCTAAACCTCAGAATATTGAATTTGCTGGGCATGGTGACCCATGCTTGTAATCTCAGTACTTAGGAGGCTGACACAGGAGGATCACAGGTATAAAGCCAGTCTTAGCAATGTAGCAAGACTCTCAGAAACTTAGTGAGACCCTATTTCCAAATAAATAAAATCAGGCTGGGGTCGTAGCTTGGAGGTAGAATGCCTCTGGGTTCAATCCCTAGTATCACCAAAAAAAAAAAAAAAGAATATAGCCGGGCGTGGTGGCGCACGCTTGTAATCCCAGCATTCGGGAGGCTGAGACCAGAGGATCCAGGTTCGCGGCCAGCCTCAGCTACCTAGTGAGGCACTCCGCAACTTAGTGAGACTCGGTTTCAAAATAAAGAATAAAAAATAGGGCTGGGGGTATAGTTCGGAGGTAGAATGCCCCTGAGTTCAATCCCCAGTACCGCAAAAAAAAAAAAAAAAGAATATTAAATTCAAGTTTTTTCTCTTAAACATACAGAATTTGAGGGTAACATTTACAAACTACTTGCTTTGATAAGTTTTGTTGTTTTGGGCAGAAATACTGGCTTCAACTTAGATCATTTAATATAGGTTACTGAAAAAGTGCTACAAGCCAGGCATGGTGGCACACACCTGTAATCCCAGTACTTGAGAGGCTGAGACAGGAGAATTTGCAGGTTCAAGACCAGCTTCAGCAACTTAGTGAGACCCTATTTCAAAATAAAAAATAAAATATAGCTGGGGGTGTAGCCCAGAAGTAGAACAACCCTGAGTCCAATTCACAGAACCAAAGAAAAGTGTTACAAAATAATATATGAACTGCTTATTATTAGTGGGAAGGACTAACATTTTTATAGTATTTTAAAGTTTAGCAGTCATTTCCCATGTATCACTAGATGGTAGATGTCACTGTTGTAAAGCCTTTTTCTTCCTGATTATAGAGATTGTTTAGTAACCAGGTAATGTGGCACACACCTATAATCTCAGTACTTGGGAAGCTAAGACAGGAGGATCTCAGGTTTGAGGACAGTCTCAGCTATGTAGTGACTCTCAGCAACATAGCAAGACCCTGTTTCAAAATAAAAAGGACTCAGATGTAGCTCAGACGCAAAGTGTCTTTGGTGTCAATTCCAGTACAACAAAAAAAGAACATATGTTCTAAGCTGGGCCTGGTAGCACATGCCTATTATCCCAGTATTTGGGAGAGTGAGACAAGAGAATCACAGATTTGAGACCAGCCTTAACAACTTAGTGAAACCCTCAGCAACTTAGGAGACCCTGTTTCAAAATAAAAAAATAAAAAGGGCTGGGGTGTAGCTCAGAGCTATAATGCCCTGGATTCAATCCCCAGTACCAAAAAAAAAAAAATCTATTAGTATATTTTAAAGTATAAGTATTTTAACTGTTCTAATTCTTCTGAGAAAGAGTAACTTTTAAAATATAAACAGTATATTTAAGTATTAAGTAATATAGTAAATATTTAAATGCATTTTCCCTGGTAATTTATTATTTTTATGTGTAAGAGAAAGATTGACTTTATCATATTAACAAAGTCAGGATCTTAAGATCTAAGTTACAAAATATGATGAATTTAGATCCTATAGCAACATACAGGGAGAAATGCCACAAGTTTTTAGGATTTTTTTATTAGATTATTGATATTCCTTTTGATACTCAAATGTGCCTTAATATGTAAATAATCTACTACTGAATGCAGAATTTATAATCTGTGAACTGTATGAAAAATGTTTATGTTAACATAAATGAGGTATATTGTCTTTTGAACAATGCAGAAGTGGTATGTGTCCTGTTTAAGGGCAGAGGCCTGAAAGTACAGATACTGAGGTCTATCACTTCCCAGTAGTCTGGTGTTGATCATATAAATTAACCTCTGTGCTTTAATTTCCACTTCTGTCTCGATGCATTCGGGCTACTATTAACAAATACTACAGACTGGGTACTTACAAATGATAGAAATTTATTTCTCTCAGTTTACAGATTAGGAAGTCTGAGGTAGGGCCCCAGCAGATTCGCTGTCGGGTGAGGGCCTGTCTGCTGGCTGGTGGATGGTCGTGGTGGTGTCCTCATGTTCCAAAGAGCTCCCTGGCTCTCTGGGATCTCCGTTTTAGTAAGAACACTACTCCCAATCATGAGAGCCTTGCCTTCTGGACCTCACTGCCTCCCAAAGGTCCCACCCACCACCTCGTACCATCACCTTGGGGTTAGGATTTCAAAATATGAATGGGGACAGTATTAGACCTGTAAAATTGAATAGTAATAACTGCCTTGTTGAGCGTGAAGATTAAAAAAAATAAGAATATTATTAGCTACTAATTACCATAGTGGTTTTTTTTTAACTACAGCGTTTTGTTTTCATGCTCGTATTTTTGACATTTCCTTCCATTTGAATACTCGGCTTTTTTTTGTCTCATGTAGGCCTGCCTATGTCTGTCCACTTAGGTGTGAGCTGTATCTGTGTGTCAGGGATGATCCTTCAGTGCTAATGTCCACACTGCCCTACTTGGCAGTCTTCTGCTCATGAGCTAGCTGTTAGAGTGACACCAATGTTAATGAACTCTCCTTGCCTGACAGTAGTGCTGCCACTCTTCCGGTTTCTGTGGTAATAGATGAGGTTTGTATGGTCCTGTTATTCCAGCCTCCAGACACCACTCCAGATCCACTGGTGCCCTCTGCGCGCCCGACGTGTGTGGGGCCACAGGTGAAGGATGAGTACCTTTTCACTTTCATCTCTGCGTTCATCCCAGATTTTGTCCTTTTCAGTTTCCACTGAATAGTTCTCATTTTTAAAAATTGATTTGTTTTTTATTTAATTTGTTAGAGAAGAAATCACTTGTAGTTTTTTCTTTTCCCCCAAGTAGCTTTTCTCCCTTCAACAACCTTACTGAATATTTTCCTCACTGGCAGATGGGCATTTTTCTTTCGTATAACCTGCTATGTCATATTTATTTACTTACTTATTTATTTATTTACTTGTTTATTTATCTGTTGTCATTTTTAAATATAGAATTGTTTTATGTTCTCAGTTACGTACCTCATCTTTGTATATATGTTTTAAAAAAAAAAAACCAAAATGGTGGGTGAAGTGTTTTAATTGTAAATGGTGGTAGACAAGCAGTTGTGGGGGGAGAGTTCATCTCTGGTTTGTTTTTACATATCCCAGAATGTTGGGCACATAGTAGCCACTTAACAGATGTTGAATGATCTTAGTTATAGAGTTAAAATCAATATGTCCTGAAGACTAGACTGTAACGGGAACTTTTCTTCCTAGCGAATTCCTGGTGTGGCTTCATTGATCTCCCTCACCATTATTGGATGAGGATAGATCTTTGTTCTTGGTTACTTTGTGGTTCACCCTTGTGGAGAGACTTACCTGAACAACAGAGCTGGTTTAATTAAGTACGGGCAGTAGATGCCCAAGCCTTTAGTCTGCCAGCCATGCTTTCTTGTACCTTGTAGTCATAAATTCATTTCCCACACATTACCAATAATTTTAATTGCCTTAACCCTTTATCTGATCAAAAACACAGCGTGCCCAGGAAATGCAATATTGCTTTTAAAATGCTTTGCCCCATTGGTTTTTTCCCCTCCTCCACTTAAGGGTCTTAACATTTGCCAGCCCGACACTGTTACTTCGATGACCATCTCAACACTGTTTTCCTTCTTTTGATGTATTAGGTCCTGGTTACGGGATCAGCCAGTCCAGCCGACTCTCGTCTTCTGTCAGCGCCATGCGAGTCCTGAACACAGGTTCCGACGTGGAGGAGGCGGTAGCAGATGCCTTGGTACTCCTCTCCATTTCCTGTATAAGTGTTCCCATCCTCAAGCTAGTGTGTGAGCGAGCCAGTCCATCTGCGTGGGAAAGGAGATGGGAAAACTCTTCTGGATTAAATCTAGGAAGATGAAATGTGGGCAGCATAAAGAGCAAAGCAGTGGAGTTCATTCTTGATCTCTATTAACTATGCAGAATTTGAGCCCAGTGCAGTGGCGCACAGTTGTAATCCCAGTGCTTGGGAGGCTAAGATCACGGGATTGAAGCCAGCCTCGGCAATTTAGTGAGGTTCTCAGCAACTTAGCCAACTTTATTTCCAAATGAAAAATAGGTCTGGGGTTGTAGCCCAGAGTAGAACACCCCTGAGTTCCATCCTTAGTACCACCAAAAAAAAAAAAAACTCGGGACCAGTAGTTTTGATGAGGCATCAGGAACATAAATATTGATATCTTTAATATGGTAATGTGTGTTTAGCACTGTAGTATACTGAATACAAGTGTAGATAGAGTATATACAAATATGTACACTTTTAAGAACAATGTTTTAAGGCTAGCTTAACCTTGAGTATGTAGGGGTTTAATTTGGAGTTTGATTTTAGTCATCTAATTTTTTGTGTTTTCTGAGCTGAAAGAAAGTACAGTCTTAAGGCAAATTATAATTAAGATATCTTCCTGATTCTTCATGCCTGACTCATTAAATACTGAGATGGAGTTGGTTTTTTTGTTTGTTTGTTTGTTTTTGAGGGGGGAGCTTCCTGGTACTAGAGATTGAACCCAGGAGCATTTTGCCTCTGAGCTATACCTCTAGCCCCCCTCCTCCCCATATTTGAAACAGGGTCTCTCTAAATTGCTGAGGGTGGCCTGAAACCTAAGATCCTCCTGCTAAAGCCTCCCATCTACTGGAATTAGAGGTTTGTGCCACCATGCCCAGCAAATAGTGAGGTTTAAAAACATATTCTAAGCCAGAGACTCTAGCACATTGCCTGTAATCCCAGTACTTGGGAGGCTGAGACAGAAAGAACCAGTACAGGAACTTAGTGAGATCCTATTTCATAATACAAAATAAAATAAAACTGGCAGTGTAGTTCAGAGGTGCAGTACCCGTGTTCAATCCTCAGTACTGCCACCAAAAAAAAAAAAAACCATGGTAGTTGGTAGTTAGAGGAGTGCTTATATCATTGTTGTCTTTCTCATTTAAAATTATAAAGGAATGGCCAGTCATGGTAGCACATGCTTGTAATCCCAGTACTTGAGAGGCTAAGACAGGAGGATCATAGGTTAGAGGCCAGCCTTAGCATCTTAGTGAGACCCCTCAGCCACTTAGCAAGACCGTTTCAAGATTTTAAAAAGATTCAGGTATGATGGTGCATGCCTGTAACCCTAGTTCTTGGGACACTTAGAAGGATCATATGTTCGAAGCCAGTCTCAGCAACTTAAGGAAACCCTATTTCAAAACGAAAAATATAAAATAGGGCTGAGGGTATAGTTCAGAGGTAGAATGCCTCTGGGTTCAACCTCTAATACCAAAGAAAAACAGGGGTAGGTAGGGGGAGGGTTGTAGGTCAGAGGTAGAATACTCTGTGTCCAAACCCCAATTCCCCCTGAAAAGGAAATTATAAGACTCTTTGAAATAATGTTTCTAATATGTTTGGCTAATTTTCCAAGTCAATTTGGTATGATACTTCTTTCAAATTGTGAACTATGATATTAATCCTGTGTTTGAGGATCATTTGCTCAGTTTCTTCTTGCTGTGTGTAGGGGCACTGCTGGGGATTATACCTAGGGCCTCGTGCAGATTTCCTCAGTTTCTTACCCAGAAATTACAAAAGGCTTCATCTTCGTTTTGAAATAAAAATATATTTTTCCCTAAAAATGTACATCAATTTTTAGCCAATGTTGATATAATATGATTTTTGCCAGGGATTTAAAAGACAAGCTTTTAAAAATACTCATTGATAAGCCAGGCGTGGTGGCGCACGCTTGTAATCCCAGCATTCGGGAGGCTGAGACCGGAGGATCCGGGTTCGCGGCCAGCCTCAGCTACCTAGTGAGGCACTCTGCAACTTAGTGAGACTCGGTTTCAAAATAAAGAATAAAAAATAGGGCTGGGGGTATAGCTCGGAGGTAGAATGCCCCTGAGTTCAATCCCTAGTGCCACAAAAAAAAAAAAAATACTCATTGATAGTAGCTATAATGCATTGCATACTATCACATGCATTTCTGCTCTAACAGTCTATATATGCTGAAATTGTTTTTTATAAACTAATAGAAGTAGGGACTTTGTTGTCTTGGCATGGGTTATGTTGACTGAATCTTTTTATGATAGAATTTAATCAGTCAGATGTTTTAAGTTTATTATTTATCACTGTATTTCTCCAATCATGTTTATAGCAATTTAATGGGTGTTTAATCTGTTAAAATATTTAGATAAATTTTATTAATTGAATGGGCTATTCTGAAACTATTATTTATAATACTAAGATTATATATTATTTATAATACTAAGAATATATATATTATATTTATAATACTAAGATTAAATATTAGAATATTTAACCATGAAGGCTAATATATAAATCCCAGTAATGTGACTCTACTTCCATTATTTGCATAGATAACACAGTTGCAACTATCAGTTTTTATGGAAAGAAAATTACAACTATTAAGCCCAATTTTTGCCTGGGGATATCAGAGAAATAGAGTTAAATTTGGGCATGGCAAAAGGATGCAAATAGGAAGAATATTTGAGATCCTTTCTGAAAACTGATTATAGGAATATTTTTGTAGCTTAGGTACTTCTATTTGAACTAAATCGTGTTGACAAAATTAAAGTTATAGCCTACTAATTAGCGGTTCTTTTGTTATTATGCTAAAAAACGTAATGTTTCTGGTCATAGGCATTGTTAATGCCGACTTTACTGCGCTGTTTAGCAAAATGTTCTTCATTATTTCCAATTTTTCTCTTTAAAAATTTACTGCTCTCAGCTCTTAGGAGACATACGGACTAAGGTATAGATATTGCTATTTTTTTGACATCTTTTGATACCATAACTTTATCTTTGCTTCGTCAATTTAACAGTAGATGGTTAAAAAATTAAAGTGGAAGTAGTAAAATCTTGAGGCATACATCTGTTTATCTGTGATTGTGATATATCAAGAAGGAGATACTGTTAGAAGAGTGTCTTGTGGGAATGCTAGTTTTTTCAGCCAACTACTTTCACACAAATGTGATCACTTACACTGATGTCTACAGCACAGGAAACATCACAGTATTGCCATTCTAAATTAAGGTGGTGAGAACAATTAGTGATGGAAACATTATTCTAAAACTTAATTGCATTTCAGTTTAAATCATTTTTATTGATTTTAGGCTGTGGAGAATTTATAGCCATTTGGAACTATTTTAAAGTGTTGTGCTTAATGTTTCATAAAATTATTTTCATCCACTAGCCCAAAATCCACTTATCAGATTGCATCAGTTTTTTTTTTTTTCTAATTCTTCCAAGGAAATTTCAAATGAGCTATTTATTCTCCCTCGTGTCATTTTTAATATGTAAGGTATAATTGATAGTTACATGTAGTAAGTTATAAACCTCAGATGTTAAATAATCAAAAGAATCCAAATGTGCTTTCTCCCGCTTATTGAAATAGATGGAATAGATACATTGAGGAAAACGTGGAAGGCCTGTAAGGATCTTGCCTCCTACAAATACTAGTGAGCAGAGGGCTCTCGCCGTGCTCTGCTTGTATCTTGCTTCCCCGGGAGACGTGAGGGTTGTGTGCAAGGGAAGGAGGAGCGGCAAGAGAAGGGGCAGTAGAGGCCAAAGGAGGCCAGGAGGAGGGGGAGAAGCAGGGGCAGGGAGGCTCCCCCGGGGGAGGTTGGCGCTCCTCTGACCATTGTCCTCCTCCCTCCAAAGGGCAATGTTTTCTTCTTACTGATTCAGATTTCTAGTACAGTTTCTGTTCATTTGCACTGTAGTGTTCTTGGTTTTCTATGAGTAGTAGAAAAGGGGGAAAAACATAGTTTTGAGCACTTTCTACTTTATATATCTGAACTTTCATAGAGTCTTATCCTGCTTCTACACTTCTTTTAAAGAATATTTCACCTTCTGCTAACTTCTAAAACATGTTTCCTGAACAAAAACTAAATATTGACATTTATTATGACCATTAGCAGCATGCTTTGCTCTGATTCTAAAGCAAATTAGTCTTTGTAGTCAGTGGATATTAGGAGATGCCCACATATGTTTTTAGCTACTGCTAATGACATTCTTTATAACAGAAAAAACCTGCACGAAGAAGATATGAGTCCTATGGAATGCATTCAGATGATGACGCCAACAGCGACGCGTCTAGCGCGTGTTCAGAACGCTCCTACAGTTCTCGGAACGGTAGTATCCCCACCTATATGAGGCAGACGGAAGACGTGGCGGAAGTCCTCAACCGATGTGCTAGTTCCAACTGGTCAGAAAGGAAGGAAGGCCTCCTGGGTCTGCAGAACTTACTAAAAAATCAGAGAACATTAAGGTGAGATGTGCTGCCTTAATTGTTCTGTCAGGTTACAGTTTGGTGTTTTTGTTTTTGTATTTTGTTTTATTATTGGCACTGGGGTTGAACTCAGGGGCATTCTCCCTCCAAGCTATACCCTCATCCCTATTTTCTTTTTGAAGCAGGGTCTCACTAAGTTGTTGAATCTGGTCTCAAACCTGCGAACCTCCTGTCTCAGCCTCCCAAGTACTGGGATTACAAGCATGTGCCACTGGACACGGCTAGGTTAGCACCAAGGCTCAGTCCTTTAGAACATCTGTATTATAGTTTATTTAAAGAGTTCTAACCAGGTGTGGTAGCACGTGCTTATAATTCCAGTACTTGGGAGACTGAGACAAGAGGATTGTAGGTTCAAGAACAGCCTCAGCAAGTAGTGAGACTCTCATCAACCTAGTGAGACCCTCTTTCAAAATAAGAATAAAACAAGGCTGGGGACGTAGCTCAGAGGTAGAATGCTCCTGGATTCAATCCCCAGAACCACCACCACCAAAAAAAAAAAAAGCTTTAACTTTGCTTTAAGCACTATTATATGAAACATCATTAAAGAAAACTATGTATTCTCAAATGGAAATTAAATGCAAAGTGTTATTAATTTTAGAAATCAAACTAATAAGTCCTAGGGGTATGCTCAGTGGTAGAGCACTTGTCATGCATGAAGCCCTAGGTTTAATCCCTAGAACCAATCCCCCAAAATGAATGGATAGTTAAATGGGCATAATAATTAAGCTGACTGGTATAGTATATCCCTGATAATCTTTCAGTGACAGAAACGAATTTATGTTTATTCGAGTTTGAGGGGTGTGTGTGTGTGTGTGTGTGTGTGTGTGTGTGTGTGTGTGTGTGTGTGTGTGTGTTTTACTAGGAATTGAACTCCAGGGGCATTCCACCTCCAAGCCATACACCCGCCAACCCTATTTTTATTTTTTATTTTGAAACAGTCTCACTAAGTTGTGGAGGGCCTCACTAAATTGGTAAGGCTAGCGAGAACCTGTGATCCTCCAATCTCAGCCTCCCAGATACTGGGATTACAGGCATGCACCACCATGCCTGGCTTTGGGGTTTTCTTTCATGCCTTTCCTAATGGCTTTGGCTTTCTTTTTTCCCCTATGTCCTTCATTGGCCTTATCCTTGTAATGGTTTAAACCTTCATAGCTGATCCCTTTAAGAACCTAGCCAGGTATCGCGAACACCTGTAATCCCGGTACTTAGGAGGTCCAGGCAGGAGGATGGTGAGTTCAAGATCATGTTGGGCAATTTAGCAAGATCCTGTCTTAACATTTAAATAGTAGAATGCCCCTGGGATCAATCTTCAGTAACACACACGCACACACCCTAGCTTCAGATAAATCCATAGGTCTGAGTGTGATGAAATAACTTAATACCTGTAAAATTAGAGTTTGATATATTTGTGTATTTATTTTAGGAAGTATTAGAACTATATAATTTAAAATAAACATCACTAGGTACGGTGGTACATATCTATAATCCAGTACTTGGCAGAAACAAGAGGATTACAGCAGCTTTAAGGCCAATCTCAGAAACATAGAGAGACCCTGTTTCAAAATAAAAATGGCTGGCTGGGGGTATAGCTCAGAGGTAGTATGCTTCTGGGTTGAATTCCTATTGCCAAAAAAAAATCATTATAAAATAGCTGGACATGTGGCACACACCTGTAATCACAGTACTTGGGAGGCTGAGACAGGAGGATCACAGGTTCAAGGACAGCCTCAGCAATTTAATGAGACCCTCTCCATCTTACCATGACCTGGTTTCCAAATTAAAAAATAATATAGATCTGGGGGTATGCCTTAGAAGTAGAATGCTCATTGGTTGAATTTCTATTACCAAAAAATAAAAATAATAATAAACATTTATCTGTGTAGTACCTGATATATTTTCATGTACATATATCACCCTTCATGACTCACTGCAGTATATTATCATAATATTGTTTGTAGACTCATCAAGATTAGGTTAGTATTAGATTCAGTATATCATTTTAAATGGCAAAGAGAGCCGGGCGTGGTGGCGCACGCTTGTAATCCCAGGATTCGGGAGGCTGAGACCGGAGGATCCGGGTTCTCGGCCAGCCTCAGCTACCGAGTGAGGCACTCCGCAACTTAGTGAGACTCGGTTTCAGAATAAAGAATAAAAAATAGGGCTAAGGGTATAGCTCGGAGGTAGAATGCCTCTGAGTTCAATCCCCAGTACCGAAAAAAATAAAAAATAAAAAAAATAAATGCAAGAGAAAGCCAGGCCTGGTGGCATAAGCTTGTAATCCCAGTACTTGGGAGGCTGAGATAGGAAAATCACAAGTTCACGGCCAGCCTCAACTTAGTGAGACCCTCTGCAACTTAGTGAGACCCTGTTTCCAAATTAAAAAAATAAAATAAAGCTGGGGTTATAGCTTGGGGGTATAAGGCCCCTGGGTTCAATCCCCAGAACTGTAAAAAATAAAAATTAAAAAAAAAAAAAATGGCAAGAGAGTAAGCAGAGTTTTCTAAGTCTAGCCCTAAGTGGCTACAGTCACATACTAGGAATGCCACATGTGTAATTTTCCCTGCTGTGAAATGAAATGCATTTGTACTTCTTATAATTCCAACCTTTAAATGATATGGGTTACAACAGAATTGTTGCATTTTATAACTTTGTATTCAGCCCTGACTAGTATTAAACCTTTTTGTTGTTGTTAAGATTAATAATTATGTGTAAGGTTACTTTTATATGATTTTCCTTCTCTTGTGAGATATTAATTAACCACTCTATTATTTTGCAGTCGAGTTGAACTGAAAAGGTTATGTGAAATTTTTACAAGAATGTTTGCTGATCCTCATGGCAAGGTACGTTTTGATATTTAAGATTACTAATATATGCCCCCCAAAAAGAAAAGTGATACTAGAAAACCATTTTTGTTTTATTACTCCCCCAAATGGTAGTGATATTTTCAAACATAATTAAAATTAAGTGTTTACTATTATACATAATTTAGAAATTGCTCTTTGGTAGCCGTTTGAGCCTCTCCAAAGAAAGATTGTCTCAGAGTGAGAAGCATAGTTACAAGTGTCGCCCTTTATAATTTAGTCAGAGTGAGTATATTTTGTATTACCTAGAACATTTCACTAATTGTGAAGAGTGTAACTGAGGTAAGTCGAAAAATGTTTCTCACATTTCATTTAGTTTTCTTCTGTGATTATTATACAATTAATGTAAACATTCTTATTTTGAAGTAACAGTTTCATAGAAAAGAATTGCCATTAAATAACAAAAGCACAAAATATTATCCAAGCCATAGTTGGGTAGTAATATTTTTTAATAGTTCATACATTGAAACAATATATAAAATTGTAAGTACTTTGTTCAGTTTTTATGTTGACTTAGATATGTTTGATTACTTACACAGAATTATCTTTGTATTCAGCCCCGACTGGTATTAAACCTTTTGTTGTTGTTAAGATTAATAATTATGTGTAAGGTTACTTTTATGTTGGTGTATCTTAATTGCATAATACTGTTCTAAAAATGTGTTCAGTTATTCTATTTCCAGCAATGTGTTTGACAGTGGTAAACTTTTAAGTGTCTTCCTTTAGGACACCAATTGTCTACTGGAGAATTTCTAACCTAAATGAGAGAAATGTGGAAAGAAATTATAAGAAAAATATTAATGAAATCTGCTTTACTTTTTTTTTAAATTGTCTTCACTTTATTTTTGTATAAATCATTTGCTCATATTTTTCTAATTTTGATTTTTCATTATTTTTGGCACTGCATAATATTAAAATCTCACTTTATATGTAAACTAAAACCTGGCTCAAGATTTAAATCCAGTGGGGTAGCTGGGAGTGGCGGCACATGCCTATAATCCCAGTACTTGGGAGGCTGAGGCAGCAGGATCACAGGTTCAAGGCCAGCCTTAGCAACTTAGTGAGACCCTATTTCAAAAGAAAATAGGGCTGAATGTGTAACTCAGAAGTAGAATACCCCTGGGTTCAATCCCCAATACCAAAAAATAAAATAAGATAAAATAAAATGGGGTATATACTTACTTAAATAAACTGCCTGTATTTTCCACTTTAGTTTTGGAAGATTATTCTGTCAGGAGTATTTTCTATGAGAGTGTAAGATTCCATTAAAAAACAAAATTGAAACCAGGCGTGGTGGCGCATGCTTGTAATCCCAGCCTCAGCTACCTAGTGAGGCACCCCGCAACTTAGGGAGACCCTGTTTCAAAATAAAGAATAAAAAATAGGGCTGGGGGTATAGCTCGGAGGCAGAATGCTCCTGAGTTCAATCCCCAGTACCACAAAAAAATAATAATAATAATTGAGCCCAATGTGATAGCTCATGCCTGTAATCCCAGTACTTGGGAGGCTGAGACAGAAGGATTGCAAGTTTGGGGCTAGTTTCAACAACTTATCAAGACCCTGTTTCAAAATAAAAAATACAGTAGGGCTGGAGACGTACTCAGAGGTAGAATGCCTCTGGGTCCAATTCCCAATACCACCAAAAAAAAAGACAAAAATGAAAATAAGCCAGGTGTGGTGGCACACACTTGTAATCCCAGTACTTGAGAGGCTGAGAAAGGAGGATCACAGGTTCAAGGACAGCCTCAGCAAGTAGTGAGACTCTCATCAACCTAGTGAGACCCTATTTCCAAATAAGAAACTTAAAAAAAAAATCAGGCTGGGAGTATAGCTTGAAGGTAGAATGCCTCTGGGTTTAAGCCCCAGTACCACACACACACACACACACAAATATTTGATTAGCAGTTTACTAATATTTTATAGTTTTGTTTGTTTGATGGTTTGGTTTGGTTTGTTTGGTACTGGAGATTGAACCCAGCGGCATTCTACCCCCAAGCTATACTAGCCCTATTTTATTTTTATGTTCGAAACAGAGTCTTACTAGGTTAGTGAGAGTCTCACTACTTGCTGAGGCTGTCCTTGAACCTGTGATCCTCCTATCTCAGCCTTCCAAGTACTCAAATTACAGGAATGTGCCACCATGCCAAGCTTAACGTTTGAAATTTTCAAACTTAAAATGGAGATGATTATACCCATTTACGTTATTATCACTACCTCAAATTACAGTTATAGGTATTGACTTAATGAAGAAATTTCTATAAATTCTAAATAAATTAACTTTTGATCATTTTAGTTCACAATATAATAAGCCAGAAGAAGAAACAGTTATTTGGATAAGCATGTTTTATTAAACATTTTAATTAATAGTATATTTCAACTCTGAAAAATGCAGCTATTAAGTATCTTCAATAAGTTAAATAACTTGCTGCTACTGGGATATCCGATACCAGGGCTGAATTTATTTCTGGATGTCACAATTTTTTACTTTTTTCTAGGGCGGTAATGCAGTTTGGTTGGGTGCCAGGCTGTGTACAGTGATACAGAGAAACATCTTTTAAAAGATGAGCTAGGAGGACCGAGCTTGACATTGGTATAGGAACCAAGAGGGGCACGTGCACTAGCCTTTCTTACTAGATGTGGAGAAGCAGCTGCACGTCTTCCTAGAACTGAGTCCGACGCCTGGAGACTTTCCTAGTAGCATAAAATCCTACTCGCCACTCTGGCTTGCTTGCTTTGGGGTTTGGGTTTTCTAGTCAGTTCAATGAAGACCAACATAGTGGAGAGATTTTTGGTTTTATTTGGTGGTTGTCCGTCATTAGTTCTGCCAGTAATTCATTGAGAATAATTTGGACATGTCACTGTACTGTGCTGAGTTTAAAAATTGACTCCAAGACATCTGCACATTCTCCCAAATACTTCAAATCACTTCTAGACTGTAGCTAATACAGTGTAAATTCTGTGTAGTCACTGTTGAACTGTACAGTTTAGGGAATAATGATAAAAACAGTCTGTACACATTTAGTATAGACATAGTTTTTCCTCGGATATCTTCCGTCTACAGTTAGTTGAATCCGCAGACGCAGAGCCTGCACATAGAGAGACTGGCTACACAGCATGAAAACAAGCATCGTAGCCAGGGTGAAAGTATGGCAGTCACATGGACCATGAAGCAGCAAAAGTATGATTTAAACCTTTTGGGTAGTGTGTGTGTGTGTGTGTGTGTGTATGTGTGTGTATTTTATTTTATTTTGAAACAGGGTCTCACTGGGTTAATGGGAGTCTCACTATTTGCTGAGGCTGTTTTTGAACCTGTGATCCTCCTGTCTCAGCTTCCCAAGTACTGGGATTAAAGGTGTGCACCACCATACCCGGCTTCCTTTTGCTATTCTTAATGAGAGGCTATATGTATAACACATGACAAGGATGGATACTGCTAGGTTGCTTAGGCGCACATTCTGTCTTTAACACTTCTTAGCAGTGTGTGCCTTGGGCTTTTTTGGTTTTGATTTTGTATGTGATACTGGGGATTGAACACAGGGGCATTTCACCTCTGAGCTACACCCCCAGCCCTATATTTTAGTTTTATTTTGAAACAGGGTCTTACTAGGTTGTTGAGAGTCTCACTACTTGCTGAGGCTGTCCTTGAACCTGCGATCCTCCTGTCTCAGCCTCATAAGTACTGGTATTACAAGCATGCGCCACCATGCCTGGCTTTATTTATTTTGAAGCAGGATCTTGCTAGGTTGATGAGAGTCTCACTGCTTGCTGAGGCTGTTCTTGAACCTGCGATCCTCCTGTCTCAGCCTCCCAAGTACTGGGATTACAAGTGTGTGCCACCGTACCTGGCTCAATGTGCCTTGGCTTCTTAATGGGTAAAACAGAGTCTATAGTAATCAGAAGGCTGGTGGTGATTGAATGAGTTAATATATGTAAAGCCCTAGGAAATGCTAAGCACCATAGAATTGTGTGTGTGTGTGTGTGTGTGTGTGTGTGTGTGTGTGTGTGTGTGTATTACTAGGGATTGAACCAAGGGGCATTCTACCTCCAAGCTACATCCCCACCCCAATTTTATCTCTTATTTGGAAGATAGGGTCTCACTAGGTTGCTGAGAGCTTTGCTAAGTTGCTGAGGCTGTCCTTGAACCTGTGATCCTCCTGTCTCAGCCTCCCAAGTACTGGGTTCATAAGTGTGTGCCCATGCTTGGCTGCACCATAGACATTTTAAACCAGCAAATTTAAGTAGGTTTTAAAAATGAAGGAGTTGAGGGCAGAGCTTTATTTTGACTGCTTTTGACCATTTTCCCCCTCAAATGTAAAGTCAGGTGCCAGAAGTTACCCTATGGGTTTCTGACTTTTGACTGCAGGAACCCTTTGAACAGAGCCACCTTCACTGAGGTCTATATTATGAATTGGCATTTTACGTTCTTTTGTAATCCTACCTCTTGAATCGTGCCTTTTAGTCTTCTGTTGCTAGGGAATATAATCTGTGGCCACTCTCCTGGGGTGTAGTTAGAATGTCTTACTGAGAAGGTCACATCCGCTCCCCTGGTAAGCCTTCTGAGCAGCTCAGTTGCTTATAGTCCTTGGAACAGGAGTCTGTAACATACTTCTTACCTGAGGAATGTAAAAATGGGTGGCATAAACAGTTATTACTTTTTACCTCCAAATTATTGTAATCATTCTAAGCTTGCATAGAAACAATCAAACTGTAAAAGTATTTTTTTCTGAGAAAGCTTGGAAAAGATAGGAAAAAAAGGTAAGCAAAGGGAGGAAAGCCAGGTATGGTGATGCACGCCTATAATCCCAGTACTTGGGAGGCTAAGACAGGAGGACAGGAGGATCGTAGGATTGAGGCCAGCCTTAGCAACATAAGTGAGACCCTCAGTAACTTAATGAGACCCTGTTTCAAAATAAAAAATTAAATAGGGTTGGGGGTGTAGCTCTGAGGCAGAATGCCTCTGGGTTCAATCCCCAGTATTGCACAAAAAGAAAAAGGGAGTGCAGGGGTTTTAGATACTGTGGTTTGGAACCAAATGTTGACACTGTTCAGAAATGGGAGTTAAAGCCAGGTGTGGTGGCGCACGCTTGTAATCCCAGCATTTGGGAGGCTGAGACCGGAGGATCTGGGTTTGCGACCAGCCTCAACTACCTAGTGAGGCTCTCCACAACTTAGTGAGACCCTGTTTCAAAATAAAAAATGAAAAATAGGGCTGGAGGTGTAGCTTGGAGGTAAAATGGCCATGAGTTCAGTCCCTAGTACCACAAAAAAGAAATGGGAGTGAGTTTCTGTTATTCTTGGATTTTTCCCAGAAGTTGAACCTCAAGGATAATAGAGTGTATAAAAGAACAAAAGGTTTTATTTCTTCTTTTTTTTAATTTCCATGACGAGGTGAAAGAAAAACATAAGAAAATCATGTTCTTCTCCCATACTATTCATTTAACTCTTGTTTTCAAAATTATTTTGAGTTTATCATAAAACTTTGGAAAACATTTGTCACTTTTATTTTATTTTCTAAGTGTTTTTCTTCCATACAGGAACTTTGCATTGATGGCGACTAATTTGTGTGTTTTTCTTTTTTTTCTTTTTTTCTTTTTGCATGCTGTCCCCTGTGTTGGAACTCTCAATAGAGAGTAAGTTGGTTCAATATTTGTTGGAAACCTAACTTTACTGCATGACTGTGAAATTAACCCTTTTTCTCTGTTTTTCTCTCCCAAAGAGTTCATGCAGTGTTGGATCCTTTGCAATCCACGAAATGCTATTTGCAAACTGTCATTCTGTTTGGAGATGTGCTTTTTAATCTACTAATTAATCTAATTTGATCATGTTCTTCTGTTCTGTATTTGATGGCTGGCACACCTAAGATATAAGTCAGTTTAAGAAAAGTCTGCCTCAATTGTAATCGCGCAGATATTTAATTCTTTCTCAACAAATTAAAGCTGTGAAATATGTAGGGTTGTAAATTGGTTCCACTGAAGGTTTAAAAATAATTTCTAAATTTTATAATTATTAAAAAAATAAGTTAAGAGCCGGGCGTGGTGGCGCACGCTTGTAATCCCAGCATTTGGGAGGCTGAGACTGGAGGATCCAGGTTGGAGGCCAGCCTCAGCTACCTAGTGAGGCCTTCCAAAACTTAGTGAGACCCTGCTCCAAAATAAAGACTAAAAAATAGGACTGGGGGTGTAGCTCAGAGGTAGAATGCTCCTGGGTTCCATCGCCAGTACTGAAAAAAAAAAAAAAAAAATTAGCACTGAGCATGGTGACCTAGTCCTATAAATCCAGCAACTTGAGGCTGAGGCAAAAGCAAAAATGTCCCTAGTACCAGGGGGGAAACCCCAAGTACCGGGGGGGGGGGGATTTAAAAGGATTGGGAATGTAATTTAGTGGTAGACCACCCCTGTGTTCAATTTCCAGTGCCACATACAAACGTGTGCACGTACACACACACACACACACACACACACACACACACACTAGCTTTTATCATCCAAGTATCTTACGTACCTTCTAGAATCATATTAATGTCATCCTATAAAAGCAAAAGAGCTGTTTATGGAGCATTGATTTTATGCTTTTTTATCCTTAATATTACATTAGTATATCCATTTTTTTCCTTTAATCCTAGGTAAGGAAACTGGAGAATATAAATATCTGAAAGGAACTTTTTGTGGTAGGGCAATTAAGTAGGAAACGTTATATATAATTTCCAGTATGTTATGGCTGTGCATATATGTTTTTGTGTCATCATTTAGAAAGTACTATTGATAGGATGTCTTTTTTGAAAAGTAATGGTATATAGTTCTATACGTAGAGTGCTATAAATAACATGTCTACATTTTGCTCAGCTATTCATGTTGTATCTAACTAAAAGAAACTTCTACTTCAAACACTCAGAAAAATCTTCTTGAGGGAAATAGCAGTGAAGATTGTGACAGAAATATAAACCTCAGCTATGTCAGCAGAAGAAAGGGCCTCCCAGGAATGGCTAGCGCGAGTCCAGAAAAAGAAGTGGGAGGTGCCAGGAAGCTCATAGGAAAGAGGAGAAGTTACTCCTGGCTGGGAGGGAAGGGAGCTCTCCGGTTCACGAGGAAAAATACTGGCTGCCAATTACAGGGTAAATTGCATAAGAGAAAATCCTTCCATTCATTGAACAACTTTTTATTGGGTCTTGGCCTCTAGAGAACTTTAAGCTTGGTTCTAATTGGTGATACAAGACTTTATAACAATATAGTCTTGTTTTCAAATAATGTATGTTCCAGATGGAATGATAATATAGGGGAAAATTAAATAGCACCCTAAATAGCTAGTCAGCTGTGAGTTCCAAATAGGAAAGACATGTGGCTAGGAGCTGGGTGTGGTATGCACACCTATAATCTCAGTACCTAAGAGGCTGAGCCCAGGAGGATTGCTGGTTTAAGGCCAGCCTCAGCAACTTAGTGAGACCCTATTTCATAGTTAAAAAATAAGCCGGGCGTGGTGGCGCACGCTTGTAATCCCAGCATTAGGGAGGCTGAGACCGGAGGATCCGGGTTCGCGGCCAGCCTCAGCTACCTAGTGAGGCATTCCGCAATTTAGCGAGACCCGGTTTCAAAATAAAGAATACAAAATAGGGCTGGGGGTGTAGCTCGGAGGTAGAATGCCCCTGAGTTCAATCCCCAGTACCACAAAAAAAATAAATAAATAAAAATAAAAAGGACTGGAGGTGTATCTTGGGGGTAGAAGGCCCCTAGGTTTAATCTCCAGTACTACACACACAAAAATAATTTTTCACCCTATAAAATGTTTTGAACTAGGTAGATTAATGTTGGAACCAAATATAAAACTCTCCAGTACAAATGAAGAGTAATAACATGCCTTCAAGAACCTTTTAAAAATCATTTAAATTTAATTGTAGACTTTTATCCTGAATTTATTTTATTCTAGATAGTTTTAGTTATTACAGATCATTTAAAATTACTTTGGGGGCAGTTTTAGATCTCATACCAAAGCATTTGTGACAGTTATCATTTTGAGAAATCTGAGACTTTGCTATGAGCCCATCGTGTCAGATACATGTTATACTTTAAGGTAGCTGGAAGTCTCCCCTCTTGTCATTTACTCATTGCCACTCTCCTGAAATGCTGAGAGTCGGTGAGGCTGCAGACAGTTCCTCTCCCTACGTTTCACATAAGATGGCTTTCAGCTTGACCAGCTCACGCTGTGGCATCATTGATAACCTTAGGTGTGCCAGCCACTGTGGCCAAAGTTTCTTTAGCAAGTGATGCTGCATGGAATAGCTAATTGTCGAACTTCTGCAGAAGTTGGATAACGGTTCGAGTGTACTCTTGTATCACAGAGTCCAGTGAAAAGCAAGAGAGATTGTTTTTCCGCTTGGCTGCCAATCGCTGTGCCTCTGATTCCTGTATTCCCTTCTCTTTCAGTTTTGAACTAAACACAGAGGTCAATATTTCCTCCTTTCTCTTCCTACCTCTCCCCTTTATCAACTGTAGGTATTCAGCATGTTTTTGGAGACTCTAGTTGATTTCATACAAGTCCACAAAGATGACCTTCAAGATTGGTTGTTTGTACTGCTGACACAACTACTTAAAAAAATGGGTGCTGATTTACTTGGGTCTGTTCAGGCAAAAGTTCAGAAAGCCCTTGATGTTACAAGGTAATATTTTCTGCACATATTTCAAGCTTACCCAGTAATAATTAGGAATATTTAGTCCCTATAATAAAAGTTTGGAATTTTGCTAGGTATGGTGGCACACGCCCATAATCCAGTACTTGAAAGGCTGAGACAGGAAGATGGAAGGTTCCAGAAACCTAGCAAGACCCTCAGCAACTTAGTGAGACCCTGTTTCAAAATTAAAAAAAAATAAAGGGCTAGGGATTTCTCTGAAAGGTAGAATGCCCTTGCATTCAATTCCCAGTTCCAAAAAAAGAAATATATGCATTTATTCAACAAATCAATGATACCTTTCTACTTTCTTTTGTATATTGTTGAAGTGACTTATTTCAAATATCCATTTTCTAAGTTAAAGCGAGTTAAGAATTCAGATAACAGATGTGGAAACATGTCTGAGAATATTGAACTTTTTATAAAATGCGTTTTTCAAGCCGGGCGTGGTGGCGCACGCTTGTAATCCCAGCATTCGGGAGGCTGAGACCGGAGGATCCGGGTTAGCGGCCAGCCTCAGCTACCTAGTGAGGCACTCCGCAACTTAGTGAGACTCGGTTTCAAAATAAAGACTAAAAAATAGGGCTGGGGGTGTAGCTCGGAGGTAGAATGCCCCTGAGTTCAATCCCCAGTACCGCAAAAAATAAATAAATAAATAAATAAAATGCGTTTTTCTGGTTATATCTAATTGTTGCACAGTAGACTATTATTTACTGTAACATTGCTTCTTAAGTCTATATTTGGTATAAATTCAAATGTTAATATTCTTTTCTCACATATTGTACCACATAGACTATAACACATGGATGTTACTTCATGTGCATTTTTTGTATAAAATTATGTTTGGGCCTTAAATACAATCTTTTGCTGTGATATTTGTTAAATGCATGCTTGTTGACTTCTTTTGTTTGTTTTTCTTTGTCCTTATTTCAGAGAATCATTTCCAAATGATCTTCAGTTTAATATTCTAATGAGATTTACAGTTGATCAGACCCAAACACCCAGCTTGAAGGTAAGAAAAAAAATTGAGATCTTTTGAGACATTATAAGGAATTAAAGTACTTTTAATGAAGTTATGTCAGTACTTGTAATCCTGTCACATGAGACGCAGTTCAATCCGTGGGTTTTGTTTTTATAAACTTTCAGACGGTCAAGCCAGCACTCCGGGACCAGCTTCACTCTTTTTGGAGCTCCAAGGTTTTTTTTTTGTTTTTGTTTTAATCTGCATTATTTCTTTTCTTAACTCTTTCTGCAGTGTTTCAGATAATGTTTGTATGCATCTATATCCAACTACTAACCTTTTTAGCCTTTTACGCATGCACATATTCCATGTCAAATGTTATTCGAAGGCCCACCTACCCTTTGGAGAAGTTTTCTGGGTATACACATCCCAAGTTTGGCCACCTAACCCTAAGCTGGTAATGCAAACTTGCTTTGTAAAGTCTTATCTAATTTTATGTTTGTGATTTCCCAATACTTTTTTTTTCTTAGTTGTAGGTTTAGGACTTTTAATGGATATTTTGGACAAAATACCAGTTTTGCCTGTGAACTTATTTTAGTGTGCAAAAATTTAACTTGATATCAGTGCCATTCTTAACTGAAATAGTACCTTTTTTTGCAATGTGATATTTCTCACATGAGCATAAAATTTGTAATCAGGATTAACTTTCTCAATTTTTATTTGCACATATTTTCCAGTTAATTTATGTGAAAATTAGGTGGATTACAATTTGTCATTTAAAATGATTACATTTAATGCAAAAAAAAAGCAATTTAAAATTAAAGAAAATCCCCTGAATTATTTGCTAAAGATATTTTTTGTTGAGCTGTTTCAAGTGAGATTAAAGTCAGGGAAATAACAAGCATATGTACTTATATAAGTCTTATATTTTCTGCTCTATTTTGCACGAAATATATTTCCATAAACATTTACTGTTCAGAATTGATTTTCCTCCTAAGTTTCTGAATGAAGTTGTGTTACAGAATTACAGTTATGTTTCTTAACAATGTTGGCTTATATTCAGCATGTTTTTTTCTCAATGATACTTTGTAAAGGGGTTTCATCTTTTTGTTTTTAAAAGTGACCTGCCAGCAGAGAGTCGTTTACTTGACATTTAGGTGTTCTAAGAATATGAATTTTTTTTTTTTTTTTTTTTTTTTTTTTTTTTTTTTTTTTTTTTTTTG